>JAANSM010000183.1:0-39129 GCA_036850725.1 Orchesella villosa | reverse complement strand
TATTGTGTAAATGTGGCAGCATACTGCCACAAAGCTACCTCAGTAGGAGTGTATAGCGTACCGACCTCAGTGAAGAGATTGCGACCTCGGTGAAGAGATTCTACCTGCTGCCACATTGCAGCATTTCTGCCACTATTACTGCACTTAGTGCAGTAACGGGCCCCCTTCTAGTTTCTTATAAGAGAACACAGTTCCTTTCAGGTATTGGCTTTTGCTTCCTTGTCCGATTTCGAGGGGGAAACACCACATTTTGGTATAGCACTAACTTTAGGACCGTCTAAATTGTGAGTGAGAAGTGAATGAGTAAAATAAAATCGACATTGGCTGTTTGCTTACAACTTTATACTTATAAAACTACGTTTTGGCCCGGCTCGCAACAGTGATGCAGTAGTAGAGGACCTTTGACATTTCTTGAATGCTCGTTTTCACTTTACCGTTTCTCTTCTCTTCCATAGTTTTTTTATCTCTTTAGAACTCTTTCTAAGGCTTTCTGTAGCATTCCCACTTTCAAGTGCTTTCAAGTCGTCTTTCACTTTTACCCTCATCCTTCAAGCATCACACTTAACTTAAAGCTCTCATTCGTAGAAACGAAGAATTAGCTTGATCACTTCAGTACTAGGAAAGATTTTGTTTTCTGAAAATACCACTTTGAATTCATCCAAGTTGCATTCACCCCAACGCTAAATGTAATGCTTTTAACATTTCCCGTTGTATACTAAACAAACTCAAGCGCCACATGAATGAAACACTGCACTTCATTCAATAGAATCATATTATTTTCTGCTTAAATCATCATATTCTTTACAAATTGGAACAAATAAAAATCCAATTCTTCGTCAAAAAACCCACACTTTGATATTTTAATGCTTATATTTCATTTCATTTTCCACATATTTTGGTTTTGAAACTGTTTCATTCCTGATTAATGTTTAAGTATTTAAGTTTATTTATATTTTCCATATAAGTAATCGTTAAGCGAAATTTCAAGCATATGAAACTTCATGTGGTACAATAAAAAGTGTGCTTATGTTGTGTGAGGCCAAAGAACGAAACATGGGAATATAGATGAGCAAGCAAGGAGAAATGAGCAGTCATAAGGCACACATACTTTTTTACATTCATAAGCGGTATAGAATAAGGAAGAGTTTGTATATCTCGTGTGGCTTGGCTTAGAGTTTCGGCCCTTTATTGCAAGTTTATACTCAAATAACCCCAGCTAGGATTTTTTAGACTTTGATATCTCCTCGTACTCTGTATTATGTAGGCTACTGTCGATTACCGACACAGTAAATTCATATAAGCATAATATATCTATCTATGTATGTTTTGGGATGGCTTATACACTGGCACAATAATACATGAGATCAGAAAAATTCCCCTTTTGCTTCCTACAGACCGGTTTTTGCTCACTCCTCCACACTTACGTAACTATCTTTTACTCTCTCTCTCTCTCTTTTTCTCTTTCTCCCACAATGTTCTATGGATTATGCATTCGTTTGTAAACAGTAGTATACTTCCATTGTTCCATTCCTACAGTTCCATGACGCATTGAACCCCTGCCTCCAAATCTCTATGTACTTTCCACACACTGGCATCGCATCAGTACCACCATCATTGCCACTAAATTGTAAGACTATACTCTTTGATTTCCCCCATCTTCTCGTTTTTCTTCCTACGTGTTGTAGCCTGAGAAGGTCCTAGGAATGTGCACCAACATGTAGGGATGTATGTATGGTTCTGCGGCTGCTGGGATCTCAGAATTATGTGGGTGTCCCAATAGAACAATTTTACTTTTTCGTTAGCCTCCCCCTCCCTCTCCTATTTCTCTCTCTCTCTTCTTGGCTCCTGCACGTGGCAAGATTTTGCCCATGCTACTACAAGCATCATTTTTCAATGGAAAAGGCACAGAGTTCGTAGTAAAAGTTGTTGGAGAAAGGTTATAAAACAAACATTCTTGAGTTATTGGCTGAAACGGATGGACGATGGTAGACAGTATTTTCCAGTGGACTCGGTAAACTTCCGTATATTTACGTGTAAAATCTTTATTTACCTGCTGTTGCCAACGTTTGGCGTGTGAACATGTAAGTTACATTCTATGAGCTAGTCTAGCATTCCTGATAAAGGAAATAAAGGATGGAAACTAAAGAAATGCTAAACTCAGAAAAACTACAAAAATTATTAATTAAATGTAGTTTTATTAGCAATGGTTTATCATCCATGTTAAAATGTTTCAAAATGACGAAACATCTCAGCCATACAAAATGTTTTCTTTTATGATTTCATTCCTTATTCACATTCAACTTCCTTTAGAGAGACTCATGTTGTCACCATTACCATTGAAAGAATGATTGCGAAACCCGTATACATCCCTAAATCCTCTTTTCCATCTACTTCCGCGCCTAAAGCTAAGAAAAAGATTGAAACAACTCCCGTAACACATCCTGTTTAAGAGGAGCTTTAACGATGCTTCAAGACCTCTTCACGTACATAAGTAATAATAATAGTATTAGGTAAACTTATTCTAAAACCCCACTTACTTACTGCAGCTTAAGTATTTTCCGGCTTCTAAATAATATCAAAGGAAAATATTGGAGCTGTTAGTACTTCAGATAAACCTCACACTCTTGATAACACGTACTTACTTTGGTGAAAGGTATTAGGTCAAGTTTGACTCATACGACTTACTTATGGCTAACCTACTCACTGCAGTAGAAACACGAGGAAACGTTAAATTTAGAACGAATGAAAACGTTTGGAACATAGTATTATTGCTTCGTACCTGTAATTTCTATTCCAAAACAATAGCCATATCACTCCACGAATCTGAATTTATTACAGGTTGCCGGATCCATTAGTACCCTAGTATCGTATTTGTATCAAACGAAATCATGCTCGAAGAGGCTAAACTCTGCAGTGAAAATACATTCATACAATTGCAATAAACGTGGACACTCATGCATACGAATGAACATAATATGCCTTAAGCTTTTAGAAGTAATTGCACGTTCATTGGGCACAGAGTATTTACTCAACCTCAAAATCACTTCTCACGTGTTTGCATACATCAAACTGTTTTCCTTACAAACAAACTCATCCACGCAATCACAAGTGAGAAGGCATTACTGCTGCTGACTCCATACTAACTGCAATATAATGAGATGGACGACCTTGGAAGTATATATCTTGTTAAGGACGCACGCGTCAAAAAATAATTTCAAAGCACATTGATTTCGAGAAAGGGAAGAGTTCGAAATTAAACTTGCTAACAAACTTTTTTTTATATTAGTTTCAACGGAGAAAGGAGGTAAACATGCATTATTAGCGCCAAGGTTGCTTTCTCTAATTCATGTAAAACATGAAAGTTATCAAGAACATTTTCACATGCGAGCGACCGTTCGTTTGGAAAATGAACAAGAGAAATTGTGCTAAGTAGCAATAAGTGAGTGATGTTATTGGTTTTATACACAGTATACTTATGTATACTACGCTTTCGTCAGGTAAGAGCGGATGGTAATTTCGAAGCAGCAACGAAGCGTTATTCGAAACGCTTCACTTTCCAATATCATCATCATCCTTTTACTATGTCTTCTATTGTCTATTCCGAATGTAAACATGCAATAAATTCAGCTCCCAAATTAGGCATCATGTTTTGTTCCTACAACATAACGTTTTAGCGTTTGCAATTTAATAACAGCAATTCATTCCATACTAGCTGCTCTCATGCTCATATCAACAACATCAAAAGTGTGTGCAGCCATGTGACTATGAGTCATGGACAAAGCCGTGCGCATGAAACTTTTCCGTCTTTGTAAAAGGTGATGTAGGAAAACGTTGCTATCTCTCTTGACAATTTTGAGAACAAGATAAAGTTTCAATGTCGTTTTACTTGAAATTAGGTACTCATTTAGTGTATAAAAAATTTGCATGCAGCACGTTTTCAAGTAAACTAATACCCCAAAAGAAGCTTTGAAATCAATTTGAGAGTGAACATCCTATTATATTACTGACATCTCCGTCGATTCCGAGAAGACCTTGGGAGAAGTGCGACTGACTACGCCACCCTCAAACAAAAGCTGAAATCATTTAGGCTTAGCACAAAGTGCTTACTCCGTTTCACAAAAAGTCCACCAGAAACAGGAAAAGGATCTCAAAGGCTTTGTTTCGTTGCTCCAAAATTACTTCGCGAATCCACCGCAAAGGATGTACATCTAAAGAGTTCAAGGAATGCCAAAGAGTAATCTGGAACTAGCGAAAAAAATACGTGTTTCTTATTTGTACTCAAAAATATTATGCATTTAGCTTTGGATCGGTGAACTAATCGTAAGGTCGCCGCCATGAACCAAACCAAATGCAAAGTTTTGATTGAATCCATGATGATGATGATGATTCCGGGGTGAAGGTTTATGCAATCACGCGGTCATCATCATCATCACCATCATCATTACAATCACAAAAGCAACAAAAGAGAAAGGGGCAGAAGATTCATAAACTTTTGCTCAACATTTTTTTGGCTCGCACTATAATTACACATTGCAATCCAACCTTATAATAAAGCTATTTGCTACGTAGTAGATAGAAAATTACAAGCTGACCATATTACGCTAGTCTACACTTTTTACTGCTACAATCCTATCAGGTAATTGCTTACATAGACACAAAAACCTCTCTCTCTCTCTCTAGTAATAGTAGTAGTAGCATCAGTAGTAAGTCCACACTCAAAGTACATCATTCTGCAAACTCCCTACCTTCAAAAACTGCAAAGGACCTTGGGCAACAGTGAGAGTACAATGGCCGGAAATCTATGTTTCAAGTTAGAAAAGCGAATAATACATACATAGAATAACTATATGCACTTTATACAAAACGTATGTACGTAAGCACATATCCAGATAAAGTACAGAGGCACATACACTATAAGATTACAAATCATTAGTTCTCTCTTTCTCTGTCTGTGGGAGAAAAAAGAGACTAGTAATAAGCACAGGCAGACGGTGAACGGCATGGTTGATGCGGGACAGTATTGCTGCAAATAAACAACCTTAATTCATGAACTGCGTAGTAAGCTCAAGTTCAATATCCATCACAGCACCTAACAGACGCTTACCCGCTCACCTGAGTTGAGTGCATTGCACACAACAAAGACTTGACAAAAACGATGAACTTGCAAAAAACATTCATGCTCCCCATATTATCAACGAACAACGTTGCAGATTCCAGATAATTATACAAAATACAAACTTTTGTACGTTTATTTTGTTGTGACTTTGAGGTGAGTAGTGCGATGGGGTGATGACTGAATAATATGGTAGAGAAACGTTTTTTGTTACAATAACAATATGAAACTGTCGTCGTCATATGAATAATCGTACGTTGGATTGGAGGCATAAAAGGTTAGGGTGGAAATGAATTTCTTTGTTGAAAAAGACTTATAAGCTCAAAACATAGAGAGGTTATCATGATTTTGCAAACAATTCAACAAAGATTCATGCAGCTGCATCCGCTTCCTTTCGTGCCTACAAATTTCGCAATATTATTCGATTGCGGTCTTATAGGATCTTTACTGGATGGTGAGAAATGCCAAATGCGTCATAAGCCTCAATAAAATATTCTAGTTAAAAAGTATTACATTTTATGCACAAGTTTTTTTGAGAGGTGAAACTCTAATGCTTTCAATCATGGGAGCCGATAACTAAATGCAGTTTTGTGTAAACAAATGTGGATTAAGAATCTAGGTATAAAAATGCACGTGACAAAATTGTGCAAACTTCGTAGTAACGATATTCATGTAAAAATTGAGACGTTGCAATGTTCTCATTTACAATTCCAAAAACAACAAGATACTGCGCAGAAATTAGGAGTCTGCTTTTTGATACATTCAAGCTTTTGATATGGTCCACCATTGTGTGCGTCTTAGTTTTCCTTATAGCAGCAGTGTCAGTTACCTATTATTTTCTTGAAGAAACCACAGTCTACCCTTTGACGAGCTGAAGCCAAGGATATGAAATAAATGCTTTAAGAACTGATAGTCACGTAAAGTTTGTTCGTGTTATGGCTTTATTGATTTCTCAACGTCATTTTTGTCTACTGCAACTTTCAATTTGTCATTTTTCAAAAATATCCCGGACAACTTAATACTTCATCCCAGTTGACAGGATTCTTGAAGACTTCTTGCTCTAACCACACTTCGTAATATTCCCTGAATGTATTTGTTAAATGAACTGGCCGTCCTAGCACACTGGTTATACAGTGATCTACTGGTTCAAAATCCGGCAGTATCTGGAAACAAAAGGAGATTTTAAAGTTGGAAAATGCATTTGAAGCTTCCATATTTTTATATTTGAGAACATTACATTAAAACTGACTTCTGGTACCTTTGAGGGCTCGCCGTAACGACGGCTATTAAAGCGGTCTACTGCAGCACGTAATGCACACTCTTCTGCCTGAAAATCCCACGGTCTTGCATCCAAATCTGTTTGTAAAAGTTTTATTAATATACATATATTAGCATCAATATAGATGGGTCTACTACTGTGCCTATCCACTTTTTATTAATAAGTATAAGTACAGACTTAAGCATATTGTTTACCATTTCCGTAAGCCCAGTCGTCTGTAAGACGATGCCTGACTTTTTGATAAATGGCAGACATTGTTTTCATGTTAGCTTTTCTCCACTGTCTTCCTAAGTATTTTGTTTGCATTTTTAGTAATTTTAAAATATACAGCTGGAGAAGAGATTGCTTCACGCGCAGAGATCTCTTCAGTATTGGAGCTGATTTGAACACGACAAGCATCTAAATCGAATCATTTAAAAGTGTAGGTATAGAGGAGTACAATATTAAACAATACTATGAATTTTTTTAAAGGTAATAAAATGCTCACCATTATACGAGAGTGCTTCCACTTTGTTAATTTATTGAGTATTCTAAGCAGGTTTATGCAAGCAAATAGGTTTCGCCAGCAATAAACTTGTGGTTCACCTAATTCTAAACTTTCTGGGGTAAGCTCAGGGGGTTCTCCAAGCACACATGAGGGGAAGTCTGCAAGTGCGATCCTATTAAAAAAATTGATAGTAGTTAGAACTTCATTCCTATAAATGCGATAACAATTAGCCCAACGAATGGTGAATAATATTGACTCACGTGTTTTTCGCCGTGATGTAGGCTGTGATATTTTGGTTGAAGAACTTGAGGACAAGTGGGATACAGTTTGCAAACACTAAATGCTGGGATATAAATTCAAACTGGTAGACATGGTTAATTTTGGTATGCTTAAGGAGCAACAGGATAATTGCAGAAATGGACTTGACGATGATTTCCTTATGACGGGCTACATCTATTCCCAGTTTCATTGACTGAACAACTGTCATCCTGAAACAGTAATTTTTGAATTGTATCTAAACTCGATTCGATGTATTAATTACATTAACTGTAGCGTAATACTTACGGCATTTCTTCAGGTAAAACATCTGCCATGATATTTATCGACTCAGATTTACTCTTTGATGTGGGAGCAGCTGCTAACAGAATCTTGAGGAGGGCTATTATGTATTGCGGAAGGTTAGGTAACATAGCTGCATAAAGAGCTTCGACCCCATGTGCTGTGGATTCGGTGTCACTTTCCTGCATTGATAGTGGACATCGCCATAGCTCCTCTTCCCTTGTCATTTGCCATTCACTTAATGAAACGTATATGTGCTGAAAAGAACACATGTAAAATTAAGTCACTAGAACTGGGGCACCAAACGTGAAAAAAACTACTGGGATCTCCCGATGAGTTCCTACCTGTTTTAAAACTTTTACACCTTCATGAATTGGAGCTGGAAGACCAGCCAAGGTGTCACGGTCCCCTTGGATTGGAAAACCCACGAACTTCATTCTTGAATTCTCCAGAAATGCATCTAAATCCTTTTGCCTGACTTTAGGAGTCCATGGAAGCCCTTTTTAACAACAAATTATTAAGAATGTAACGTGTCTTCTTCATACAAGTAGCAAAAAGGATTGCCATAATGTAAAGTAAGTGCATGCGCTTTTCTTTGCATATATCAGCACCTTTATTTTTCGCAGGGACTGGGGTTAAAGGGCGGGGAGAAGGAGGTTGTGGAAGTTCTCCTGATTCTTCCATTGCCCGTCTCTCTTCTATTTCCTTCATTTCCTCTTCCATCTGGTCACCCATTTCTAAATCCAATGCAGCGGATTCGTCCAAACTCGTCTGTTTCATTAGACTCTGTGAAGATATCGAGACAGAAATTTAGTCATGAATTATGAATTTGATCTGAAATGACACAAAAGCACAGCTAAAATACTGAGGTGCCACATAAATACTCAAAATACCCGTCTCAATGGCCGTATGTTTCTTCTTTCATTTTGAGCATCCAATAAATCTGTAGCGCTGGCAGGAGGTGAAGCAGCGCGCATATTTCTAGACACCTCTAACGTATCTTCTTTCATTGGTGCCAGGCCTGCCAACTCGCGGTATTGGGCTAAATGTTCATACAACCAATGAATAATTAATAATTGGAACTTTACAAAGTAACCATAACTGCAACGATCTTCTAATATCACTGTCATCATACTTTTCAACTCCCGAAGTTCACATGTCCCTCCAAGAGAAAACAAAACCACTTTCCACAGCAAAAGCAACACCTTTTTTATTGGAAAGTGAGGTGCTGAGCCACCACAAAATTTAATGACCATGTTCAGTAGCTTTACAGCCAGAAGTTCATCCCTAACAGGTTGAGCTGTAAAATTAATAGAGACGGTTAGTAAGAATCATACAAAAGCGTCAATAATAAAGCCCTCTTGTTTTTATTCTCATACCTATTTCAGCCTTAAATGATTTCCGCTGTTCCTCAAATTCTTCGGTATCATCATCCGACTTTGTTCGAATGGTTTCAACAATTGTGTATAATATGCTGAAAATGACTCTGAGCTCTGCGGAATCAGCCAAGCTTACAGCAGGCTTTCTTACTGCCATTGGTCCAGATCTGGAAGATAACAAATCCGTCGTATTAATAATAAACTTGAGCTCCTATAGGTTTTTAGTATCCTCAAAGCACGTGTATGTGAGCTCACTCTATTTCCAAACACAGGAGGTCAACTACAGCCTGGAAAATCCCATTCTTTAGCAGCAAGGTCACGTTGTATCGTGTCCATTGTTGCTGTTCCTGCTCTGACTGCACCTCACTCCAGCAACCCTTTATTTATTTAAGAATGCATTAACGTATTTGTTGGTAATACTCAATATGGAGTACTTTCTCCGTTATTTACAGGAGAAATTTACCTGTGCCACATAAAGTATTGCCCTTGCTGCTTCTGCTCTGAGTGCTTTGCTTGATAACTCAAAGTGATTTAACAGCCTTAATATAACAGACTTCCTGACTTCTGGGGAAAGACGTTGCCACTGGAGAGGAATTCCCCATCTTTCCATCACTGTATCATAAGCTGCTAAGTTTTTCCTGAACTCTGGCACCTCCGTGTAGCTGTACAGCTCTGATATTTCATTTGTATAGTTATCTGCATCATCATACACGAAATCGAGCTCAGAGCTCTCATCGCAACCACCATCCGACTCTTGTCTTTGTCTTCGAATTAAATCACGAATTTTCGAAATCCCATTACGATCAGGACTATTTATTGAGTCTCCGTCCATTTTCTCACTCTCAATGAAGGTAAAATTACACTACTAACTTAAGTGTTAAAATCTTATTGAATATACATGCGTCCCACGCTTTCGCAGTTTTTTTAATACATAAAACACGTAAATTATTCAACTAACTGACTGATGGCTGACTAAAAACGATGGGAAGACGAACAATCCCAAACAATTACTATAAACTATCGTATTGTTGTTTGCTAGCCCAAAAAATACGTTTTAATGAAAACAAAATTTGTCATATTTAATGGAACTTTTAAACAACTCAACTTTAAATGCAAAGATTTATTAAGAAACGCGCATTTTCAAGATACTTCTAATGAACTTTCCATATACAATAACACTGTCTTTGTATTTCGTCAAAAAACTTGTCACTTATTATTATTGCCTCGAATTGCTCATCTCTCCCATAAAGTTGGGGTAGGGTTAAAATAAGTATAAATAAAATATATTGTACTACTTAAAATGTTAAAAACTAGTTATTGCGTTAGGTTGCATAGATAGACAACTGCATTATTGAGGAACACAATCAATATTAATTATTTTTAATGGCGAAAATACGTTTTTGGGAAATCCCTGACATTTTACTTGAGCCTTGATATGCTATACGTATGTCGGACTTTACAATCCAGCTCCACCAGCAGCAAGGGAAGAAGTAGTCAGACTCGAGTTTCCTCGTATTTAGTTAAGAAGTGCATTGTTATTGTTGATACTACTAACTAATTAAATGCAAATGAACTTAAAGCCCTTCTCCGTTAAAACAGCACTTGACAAAACCATACAAGGCAGCTTCTCAATTCTCCACTCTTCTCTAACCTGACTTTACTTGACTCCTCTATTCCCATAAAAATTTGGGCTCTGAATATAGGCACTATATAAAAACAATTCTCATCAACAGCATCGTCAAAAATATAAATAAGCAAAAAGAGGAAACTTCCCCGGCTGATTCACTCTCCTGAAGGTGCTGCTACGACGCAAGGTCTCTCAACTACGTGGGAGTCAATGGAACGCTGGGCTCAAGCTTTAGCCTGAGCAAGGACAGATGGCAAGCAATACCTGGTAGGATGGGCGCAACCAACAAAGAACCAGAGAGAGGCTCCTGGTTTACACATTAAGTATATAAGCATTTATGCAGTGGATTGGGAGAAAGCATGTAAAAATCACTTTTCCCCACTCAACAAAAAACTAACTCCGTTTGATTCAGATTTTTTGTTAAAAACCATTTACTTATCGTTGGTTATTATTATCATTGTGAGCATATCTTTTATTTCTTGCAAAATACGTTGACAGTTTATGACAGGTGATGTAACTATAATTTAATTTTGCTGTCAAAAAGTTACCTTTTTGTGAGGAATGAAAGAATGCAATACACATCGAAATCCAGATCAGTGACCGACCATGAAACCTGGCGATATGATCAGAATTGAATACTTGGCTGACGTAGTAGATATATATCGAGTTTGACGATGGTCTGAGTATACCTTCTGTTTTAAGTCAAACGAGGAACATATTATATGTGTTCATAAAGTGGAATTTTACTTTTCGAAAAATAGGTCTGTCATTGATCACTTACTAGCATGATTTACATATTATAGGCTGGCGTAAATGGCTTTGCCCCTTTGATATTTTTGGTATTTAGGTGGACATGGACGGGTATATTACGGGGTTAGTTTTGTCATGGAACTGAAGGCCGTCAATCATGCATAATATCAAATTAAAGGCTATGTTATTAGGATTGTAAAGGACGTCAGAACGACAGTACAATTGCATGTTTTCAGTTTAGTGCTGTATATATACCCATACTATCAAGATTCTGAAGGGAAATGTGAAGTAGGGTTATAGTTTTTCCGTTGAGTAGAGCAGTACAGAAAGCAAAATGGCAGAGGTAAACTTTTCCGTGATGATAAAGATCTTCTTGACTCACCTGAGCTGGACCCACCTGCAACTCTTGATAGCTTAAATGAACTATTTTTTCACTTAACATCAATTCCTTTCTTTAGCTTTTACCATGCATTCTATTGTATATTTCCAATTCTGAAGAAATTCAAGTTAGGTCAGGTATGCTGTAATCGGTATTCACGTAAGTAATAGGGGTTCCAGCAAAGATCCCAAGTGGAAACTATGCTCCGCTTCTGTCCAGGTGTGACTTCATGTTGGCGTGAAAGCTTGAAATGTTGATGTGCATACAATTCCATTTCTGAGGCTGAAGTTCACTTGAAATAAGTTTTTGGTCTATTTTTCTGCTGTCACTACGAATCTTTTTGGAATGTACGAGAGTGCATGTGTGTGTATGTCTGAGAGCTAGCATGCAATCTCCTCATTTCCTTTCCTTTATCCGTTGTTACTCTGTCGGAACTGACGACACACATTCCGTGAAATACTTGCTTTTCCAATAGGTGCAAACCTCAGTGTAAAGAAATTTTTTTGCGCTTTATGTGATTTGTAGCTACCACTTTTCAAAAGTTTGAAAGACGCTAGTAATTTTGTAAATTACAAATACAAAGGGAAATGAATGGATTGCGAGTCTCAGCTTTATAGACAGTGTCTAGAACTCTAACAAACCATATGAAAAGTGGAAATAAAATTTTAATATTTCATTTTCTTCGATATTCTACGCTCACCGTTAACATTTTGGTATGAAAACCTTGTGTTGCATGGAGCACTATTTTTTTGTAAATTTACATGCAAAACATATTCTACACTATATAATTTTCCAGAATAGATCACAGGATTGCAATGTATGTATGAGGCAACGCTGTCATTACAACTGGAACAGGCGTTGCGTTACAGAATTGTTCCTGAATTGCTTACTAATAACATGAGTGCACGTTCAAAAATTCTTTTAAATGAAACCATTAAACTTAATGTTGAAAATTTGTGAGGATAGACGGCCTTGGTCTTTCGCCTAGATGGAATACAAAATCGAAACTCAGCTGCTGCTAACTGCCATTCCTTCCTGAAAATGTTTCAACAGTTTTGAGTTTATTGTCAGGAACAACTTCCCAAAAGAAAATGTTTGGCTTTGGAGTTTGGAACGGGATCGCATAGAGGGTCCAGATTTCCTTGGTACCTACACCAACTGGTTTTTCATACACGACGAAATCGCAAAGCGTTACACACTACACAGGTCGACATTCACAGTTTCTTTACAGCAATTGTATGCCATTCTATTACTTGCTAGTTTCCGCGAAGGAATGCCCAGGGAACTGACTCACTCAACACCTCTCTTGGATTGACAATAAGATTTATTCTAGTTTAGAAGATGAAAGCTTACCTGCAATAAATCATGGAATGGATTGGCTAGCTTGGGGAGCTGGGGAATATGTCCAATCGTAGGCGTAAGATTCTCATATGAATTATGACAAACATGATTATTCTTTCATGAATGTAGAAGCATACGCATAGCTTTTACTGGGCCATGATGTAACATTTTACTTTTACTTCGTACCCAAGTTTAATTCATATTGAAAGGTTGTAAACACATGAGCTGATGTTAAGTACATATTCTGACTTTTGTCACGGAATACGATAAAACAACTAAAATAGAATTACGTCGAGTATGATACAAGTTAATCGTAGTATGTGTAAAATGATTCCATATATATCTAGTTGAACTAATCCTTGGTATTGGATCCAATGTGGTTGCCGTCATTGATATGTATGTCTCTGGTAGAAATACCAAGATAGTTTTAAATGTCAAAAGTTTTAGATGACAGAAATTCATCTGGAAACCAATATAGCTGTCATTTTCTATTTGTAACAAATATTGGTAAAAAATGTCTTGAATAGGTAAGACTCCAGCTACAAGACAAGAGATCATGTTCCCTTTCCCGGAAGGATTGGTTAATAAAGTTCGGCATGGAAATACATGTGCTCCAATAAATAGCAAGGAAAGGGTAATTTGATACTATGCAGCCAATAAATATTCGTTCATGCATGTGTAATTAGGAAATTCTATTTATATTTTGTGCATGTAGCTCACAAGAAATAGTACATATAGTAAAAAGAGTGAATGTATAACTAAATTTACAATAACTATATTTACGAATGCTGCAGGTCCAAGCAAAATACAATTTGTGTTAGGATGAAGAAATGCTCTCGTGAATTTTCTTATATATGTTTCCTTCCTTGCGTGGTAATAGCAAGCTGGGAAACGCATTGGATCTGGCAATCTATTTCTTGCACAACATGGATTCTTGGACGTTTAGAAAAGCCCAAAAAAATCTCATGTGTCCCACTCCTGCATCAAGCTAGTTTCTTCAAATCTACGTTACGATACCACTACGTCCCGTGAAAGATAATACCGAGATAGAGGCTTGATGTATCCGAGAGAGAAGTACACAATGAATTGCTACATAAAACAGCATGAACTTCCAGTCACATTGCTACTAGACACTTTCTAAGTTATTAGTTTTGTCTGTCCAATAGATGGAGAATACATTTTTGTGCAAGCATTTCTTTTAATTTTTTCGCTACACTTATCTTTATGGAGAATGACTACAATAATACTACACATAAAAGTACTGCACAACCATTGTAATTAATATGCTACAGGGGGCAGTCCAATTAAAAAGTTAGATTGTTGAGCTGCTGTCAATTTCTATTAGAATTTGGAGCAGTACAGAAAACAAGAACCAGAGTTTCGCCACTTCTTCATTCCCCCTGCATTTACCAACGCTGTTCCCAGATGAACCCTGAGAACACAACTATATACACTTTTACGAGTCTGGGAAATGCTGTGCTGAAGCCATAAGAATAAAATAAGTACAGGATGTAAAGTATACATTCATATTCCAATTTTATATGGTAGATGCATGCCTGTACCACAGGCAGGGCCTGGACTAGCACTGATCGATAAGTAGAACGCGTGCAGCTCCCATTCACTTGATACGCATACATACATTCTGAATTATAACGGAGCACGCACAGTTTACAATCACGCTTTATATCCCTACGCATTTTGGCTCATGAAGCGCTAGTGCATCCGAAGACAGAAAAAACGGCAGAGTGTATTGCCCCGTAAAGTGAGTTCCGTACTGGTGAAAAACTCGGATAGTCTGGTATTTTTGCTACGTTGTACATTCCTATGCGTTGCAACATGTTACATGCAATATAACTACACACGTTGAAACGTCTGAAACTTGTAATAAGTAAGTCGATAAGGAGACAACCAAGTCGTGGTTTCAACGTCGGGGGAAAAACAGTCAAATGAAATTAAGCGAAAAGGCACACTCACCCAATGTGAGCCATAGTAAAAGAGGCAAATAAGTACATACTATATGGATCATTTACAAAATCAACCTTTATATTTTTCAAGTTATATGAACGTTTAACTATTCAAGTGCAAAAAAAAATTATGGTGTAAAATTGAGGAGGGAAAGTGAGAGCAAGAAAGACAGTAACGATCGGATGTATTAGATTACAGAATCAACAGCAATGTGTGGGCTTATATGCTCGAATTTTACAACAAATTAATGTGAAAGCTCTATTCAGTACAAGTTTTGAAAAATTGTTTTATGATCATGATGGAAAAGGAACATTTCAAAACACTTGTGCATGTTTAGAAGGATAGTTTGCTAAATGAGATGTGCTGTGCACATTATCAAGAAATTGTATGCATGTGACACACGTATCCATATTACACAAAAACCCGCATGTATTCTACACCACTATTCACACCAGTGGAACAAGATTAATGACACTTTTTGATTAGACGTTCCTGTCGGAACTTGTTAAAAGTCAGAATATAGAAGAACAAGTAGAACGAAACAGTGCTGACGGCATTCAACCAGGCAGAGGCCTACAGAAATGCGTGTTCTATATAATACGCTACACACACCCGCGTTGTAGATCTTTTTCTCTCTCTCTCTTTTCTCCTCCGAAAAATAGAGGCAAGTGGTGTGGTTTGGCTCATAAGCGTCCATGTTTTTACTCCTGCAAAACACATTTTTTCTATTGATGTGTGTACTGCTCTGATTTCACATGCAGACAAACGGCCACACTAATCCCTAATGATATAACTTACGTATTGTCAGTTACAAACATTTGCTAACGCAAGGATACATGTAATTCTATTGGCTAAAATTTAACAACAATGCGTTACACCCGGAAGTAAGTTTTCAAAGAGCTTGCCAAGAATTTAGAGCCTAGGACGAACAAACTGTCTTGCATTCTTTATAGTTTTCTAAACTTCCAGTTGAATACGAAAAAAAAAATTCTAAGTAGGCATCCTTATGTCTGCATTGGTTTTAGATGTTGAATGAACCAAATTATTTAAGAGTCTATACAACCCACGTTCTCATTTGCTCAAAAAGTTAATTAAGGGTGTATAGGAATGAGACGGATTTATTGCTTTACTATTACAAAACGATGGTGTGTGCTTCCGTTCATTTAAAACACTTTTCTTGTACTTTCATACTTGCTTTTATTTAAATTAAAGAAAAAAAGTTTCCTTCTTTTCTCCACCAATCTTTGAATAGCTTCGAGCTATTATCCCCAATCAAAGGTGACCTGAAAAAAAATCATTATAACACTATTAGTAGTTTCGCACAGTGCCAAATTTTTACGGCGTCCACTTTTCGAATCTTATGGCTAATGTGGGATTTTATGGCACAGAGCTCTATTCTCAATTCCCAATTGTTCAATTACTACCAACATTTTCATGTAAATATGCAATGAAAAACGAACAAAGAACCAAGCTTGCAGCAGGGTATAGTTTTCCATGTTTAAATATTGAAGTAAGTAATTGGGAAAATCTTTGTTGTTGTCTTAATGACTCACATTTATTTTAGCAAACCATTCTCTTCCTTGCATTCACTACGTTCAGATTTGAAAGATCAAAGAAAAGCTTTGCATTGCTCGTGCAAATGTGTAATCTATCCACTTCCCTTTAATGTAGTTTCTAACGATATCAAACATGAAAGTTGATGATCAAGCTTCAAAAACAAAGCAGCAAAACATTTTGTTATGAACTACTAACGACCTTAATGACGACTATATTGCGCCCACTTCAAAATACTTTCAAATATTCCTAGAAATATCAAAGTGACACAGAAATGACAATAAAAGGATCAAAGACCGTGTTCTAGCTGTGTTTTAAGCATTAATCATGAAAAAAGGACAAAGCTCTTTTGATTAATACAACTCTCCGGGAAATCAGAGATCCGTTATATTTTATTGATTGAAGTAGGCTAGTGAATATCCATTACTACTTCGGTTAGCAAAAAGGGCTAGTGTGAATTTTAAGTGTGGCTGGTATAGCCTGCAGTATGTATATCAAATATTATGCTTTTCATACTCCACCATCCAAGCTATGCATATTTAATAAATGTATATTGAGTGGCTCACTCTACACTGCGACTATTTTTTGACCAAGACTATATTCAAGAATATTACAAAATAAAGGAGGTCACGTAAGAGTCAAGTAGTGGATCAATCACCTCAATCAACTAGGAAAAACTGTAAGTTTTGTTCGTATATTTTACTTCGCTCCAATATCAAACCTGTTTTATATAAGTGAATGCCATGCCATACCAAGAGCTAAGCCATGCCGATCACAAAAAACGGAACAAGAATGACAAGGAAAAAAAATGTACAAATCAACAAAACTGCACTGACTCTATACATTCATTTTTATAAAATAAGTAGTGAGGTAACTAACTATTACTACAGTCCCTACATGTATGTATCCGTGCTTCTGTCAATTTCTACTAGAGGAAAAGCAGAGCAGCACACAAGAGCTTTCATTCGAGCAGGTCCGGTTATTGGTGAACAGTGAATATAGTGAATGCTAGTCGTAGTTGTTCACGAAAGGTAAAAAAAACTTTTTTTTGCAAAACAGTTCGTCATTTAATGCAATGCAATGATGACTTCCTACATCAAATCCAATACGTATAAAACTCCTGCTTCTAGTGAGTAGTATAGATCAAACATCAATACCAATACTTGAACTAGAATCAGGAGCAACTGAATCCTCTGCCTTTTTACGCCAAGTTTGTTTCTTTTGATTCGTTTAATTACGTTCACTGAACATGAAGGCAAAAAGCAGGCTTAACTTTTCGTTGTTTAACTTTCTTTTTTCCCGTTATGTTATATAGTGCAGTAGATACGGATTTATTGTTGTTTAAGTACGTTTGCGCTAGAACTGGGTTCTTGTGAAGAGATCCTGTGTACAGAATTATATTGCTTTTTGTTTCGGAAATCCGTTTGATTTTCCTAGCAGACACGTAATAATAATAGGAGGGAAAATTGTTAAGAAAAAAATAGGTAACGGTTAACAACAGTTGACTTTCATATACAACTATCATTTACTTTCACTCAAAGGCATTGCCTGTTTGACCACACCCAACATACATGGGAATAATACTAGCATTTATCCAAGTGGAGTTGTAGTTACGTTACACATCTCCCTTGATGGGGAGGGAAGTAATAGGGTTAGATACATTACATTACATAAATGATACCTCGTATTATTGTATTATTGTCCAGATGATTTAGCACCAGTCTACTCATAATGCATGGTATCCATATGGCTGCTGATGATACTGAAATTCAATGAGTGCTACTACTACTGATGGCCTTCAAAAAAAATTTCATGATAAAATTCATTCAGTCCTTTGAATGAAATTTTATGCATGCACACGTAACATACATATTTAGTGCATAATATTACTCAAATTTTGTGAGTGGGCGATACCATAGAAAGCAAGAGAGAAAAAAATGATAAATCGCCAACATCAAACTTCGTAATGGATAGAATTTGCAGGGATGTTGGGATGTCGTATTATGTATCACACATTTTAGAATTTTTTTCACGTTGCCCCAAAGAACAAATAATTCCACACATAGGGATCCATTTTTAATGCTTTGGTAAGCTAATTCAACAAAAAAACTAAAGATAAAAGCTGCAAAGTCCTCCACTTTCTAGTTTCGATTAATGCTTTTCTCTTCCCTGATAAACGAGAAAATGATATATATATGTATATGTATTCAATGTTGGAGTTTGTTTAACGACTGAAAGAAGCTGAGTAAACTCTGGAATAAGGATTTATGCAAAAAGTGTTTGGAACGTTGGAGAAAATGATTGTCATTCTTTCAATGAATAACTTCATCATCAATATGTATAGAAGACGCATTTAGAGTAATTGTTTTCTTTCCCTCCCTACACTTTTCTCGACAGTGAATAAGACAGCTGAAAAAGTGCTTAATTCTTATACAAGCTTTTGATGGGCCACTGAGAATGACAAATGTATGATCTTATATATCCATCTTCGAAAAGAGTTATTGGAAAGAGGAAATCATTATATTCGCTTACTTACCAGAAAATCGGTTCAGTTCTTTGAAGTGCTCAAGCTTAGTAAACTAGAGAGAAGGGTGATGTGATGTGATAACTTGAAGATGAAATTACATACTAGATACACATAAGTATATACATTTTGCGCACTATGGCGAGAGAAGAGCCATGATTGTAAATAGAAGTTTCTCACAATCAGCAGTATGGAACCCCTTTTCTTTGCGCTTTGATGGCTTCCACAAAAAACGTGGGCAGCGTTACGAGCTCTGAAGCGGCAACGGCATCGCATTAAGACACCTTTAAGAGGCCCGACTTACTCCACAAGACTACCATTCAATGAATCATTAACGTGGCATCATGAAAATGCTTCACTACTTGGTTGAGCCTTTAACGTTTCTCCAAGAATTCTCTATTGTTTTTCGAAGGGTATGAAAGAGAACATGTTCGAAATAAATATTTTTATCCTTAGCACACATACGATTGTTAGTGTGATGTACTGAAGAGTAAATAATGTTGAGTTGGAGAAAAAAAACGCTATATATATTTTTATTCTTGTGAAAAATATGCTACTTCATGAGATGTCAGGCTTTGTTGTACCAAAAGTGCACGATTTTTTTTGTGTATACACGGAACTACATAAGCCTATGAGTAGAAATAGTGTTGAAGAAGTGCTACTTTATGCTAAAGAAATTTTTTACTAATCTAACTTGCACCATTTTTGATGCGATTGAGCTTGGGGAACGGAATCTCGTAAACATTCAAATGTGTGCTTTGAAAGAAACTCCAAGTAGAGCTTTGGAAAGCACAGCTCTCACTCTCACTTCCAATTTTTTTTGCTTTATGTATATGACTGTTGTAGTAGTGGGTGGGTGTGTGTATTGATCCAAGACGAATACTGAGCTTGATGTTCCTTGACTGTAGGTCGTTACACCCCAGTAGTTCCTTCAATTTATTTCTTGCTCCATTTGTGTTACGTAAAACTATGCGAACATTTTCCATTTGGACGTTTTGCCCCAAAAAATGAGTCTGAAAGATGATGAATATGAAAGGGAAAGTTGAAAGTAACCCCTTCGTGTGAGTTCTCAAAACCAAATGGAAATATAAGGAATGAATAAAAGCAAATTCTTTTACTCCATCTCCATCTCCATTGTCATTTCATTCCATCTCTCCAAACCAAACTTTCATCGTGTTCTGCCTAAATGTACGACCTACATTGGCACAAAGCTACACATTATTACTTAGAGTCTAATATAATAATAATTCAATGGAAAAAGGGTGTAGTAGAGTGGA
Source organism: Orchesella villosa (assembly GCA_036850725.1). Lineage (NCBI taxonomy): Eukaryota > Metazoa > Arthropoda > Collembola > Entomobryomorpha > Orchesellidae > Orchesella > Orchesella villosa. The sequence continues at coordinate 18,896 of JAANSM010000183.1, read as the reverse complement.
GCATAAGTTTTATGATAAAAGCCATTTGGTATGCAATAAACGTTAATGTTGACTTATTACATACTCTCATTTATAATTTTCTCGACAATAAATATAATCATATCAGGCTCCCGCTTTGATTTTCCATTCATGTCTAAATCTGATTCTGAAGTTGCTGTTAAAAATACATAAGAACTGCACAATACTTTCGTTTCAATAAAAAAAATCGTAGAAAATTTATTATCTACGATATAATTATAACTGTCTGCGTCATCCATTTCTCAGCATTGTCATATGCCAGCAGTCAGAATGAAGCTAAAAAGGCTATTTTCAAGAAAATGTTTTGTTGATTAGTAACGTCAGAGTGTTATGCACAACGAAGGTGTGATATATACTGCTGCACTACTGTTCAATATTCATAAGTGCAACACAGAATTCGTTTTCTGATGAAATCTAAGGAAAGTTTCATATCCATTTGCTACATGACTACAAGTAGCGTTATTAATTTGGTTTGCAACTTGCATCTTCAACAAGGGAATATAGTCATCCCATCAGAATCTCGTGAAATATTCCTTAGCACCACAAACACTCACTTTGATTTCAATTCAATATTGCTACTATCTAGAACTCAAGAGATGAAGACATGGTTCAAAGCCTGGTATATGTTATCCGAATCCCAAATCCTGTATCTCAACCCCACTCCTTGTTCCCATATGAATCAATTAGTGTATATGTAGTTAGTCAGGCTTATATCCCAAATGAAACATAAGTGAAATTTCAGTGGAACTAAATGTACATTCAGTTTTCGCAATAAAATGAAACCCTCATTCATGTACGTAGTTGAAGCATGAAATGTCCTGGTTGCTATTAAAGTTGTCAATTGCAGATGGTTTTCCCGTTCGAATTTAGTAGTAGAGGTAGCGAAGGGAAAAATAAGTAGTTGCTATATTTGTGGCGGAAACAAATGCAAGAAACGGGAAAGACGAGTATATTTCGTGGACCACACCTAGAGCAATTTACCACACAGTGAGCACACTTCCCAAAATTATTCTAATTAAATTCATTGAAATTAGATTGCACCTTTCAGATCCTGTGTCCGAGAATTTATTCTGCAATATAGAAATGTCAACGAATATGGCTACTCGTGAATCTGCACACAATTTGATGCTATATTGAGGACACTTTGTGGAGGGACGTTATCCAAAAAACCGTATATAATATAAACGATGGTGAAAGGCAAACGATATTATTATTGTGTATACAGTCCTCCTGCCAATTTAGCCATTCGCTGAATCTTACCTTTGTAATGTTATTTGATGTGTGACCCAACTCAATTTGATCAGTTGACTGAGCTGATTTGAAGTAGGCATGTCACTAGTCTCCCACTGTGCCCCAAACAGGATGTGCCTTTCATCAGTTTTCCGTCAAATTACATTTTCTATCGAAGGGACACTTCATGTTTATTTTCTGCATCGTGTTTCCAATTTTCTGGACACGTAACCATCCCAGATTTTGCTTTATGCAGTGTTTCGCAACGCACACTTGTCCCTTACACAATCAACAATCTCAATTTCTAGATAATAAAAAAAATGCAGATCAATTCCAGTTGATTATAAGCCAACTCGGCTTCCAATGAATAGATGCCCGCATCGTTACAGGATAAATGTATTGTCGTCATTGTAGATGCAGTTAACTTCCATTGCCACCGGTACATCCGTTATGTACGCTTGTGTGTGTGTAGCTATATGCTTATGTTTTGAACATGTGAGGTTGAGGAGCATCACATGGGTTTTACAAAGCCTTATTGCAGCAGGTTTTTGCACGTGCATATATTTTCAAGTACTAAAAGCACATGCTGCTAATCAGTTTTTTATTAACGCTGCTGCAATTTTTATATTATATGAACGCATTCACGTTATGCATTAAAATGTCACGTTTTTTATGCAAAAAAGTAATTATGATTATGCCCAAAATAAATAGACAAACAACCGACGATTTTTTTTACATTTCATAGCATCACAAATATTATTTTCTTACAAAAAGAGATCCGTAATTATTTATATTATGTATTTTATAACTACATACAACAAATAATAATAACATAATATTTAATTAAGTCATAACCAAGACGACGACCAATCATCCGTTCCTCTGTAAATCCTTACTAGTAATAATGATAATAATAATATAACTGTCATGAAGTAGTGACAAAAAGGAAGGTTAAGCCAGTCGTACTGGTTTGGCGATTATAAATAACACACAATAAGATTAATTATGTATGCATTACGTTTACATCGTACTAAAAACTAACAGCGACAAGAGCTACAATATATAATTACACACACTCGTGGATTTAACGTTCTCCATATTTAAAAAAGCACACGCTCGTCCTCATCTTGTTTTTTTTAAATTATTAATGCTTTCTTTTAAAAAGCCATATAATATAGAGATACATTACATATCAATAATATAACTTTCTAAGTATTTCCAAAGCCAGTTTTGCGATGCATTTTTTTCTTATGAAATTGGACGAAACCGTTGTCTCTAAACATATTTCGAAATACACACGTGGATAGTAATTTAGTAGTACATACACCCCCTCACCTCATCTTTTTTGACTCTTCAATACATATATATAGAATGTATATGCATGTTAAATATATTATATGAGTTTACTGCATTTTTCATCATATTTGCGCGTTAATACATTTTTTCATATTTTTCATCTTGTATGCGAAAAGAATTTTGGTCTTAGAAACTAGTCAAGAGATGAGAAGTCTTTGATTTAAACATGTATTACTTACTAAAAGTGGTACAATCATTAGAGTGGGGTCGAGACAGTTGTCCTTGTCATAATGACACGAGATGTATACTTCAAATCAGATCATCATCATATGATAATTGTTTCGTTAGAATCGGTTTTTTATTTTTGTAGTTCCAATCTCTTTCCTACGTTACATAACACATCAAACTTTTTGAATGCATACGTAAGTGTTTTTTTTCATGTTTGGAAACCATATATTCTTACGACATGACTTAACACAAGGGAAACGCCATTGTCAATATATGTCAGGTTGGAGCTAATACTAATTAATAATCGTAAGTGCGTGCGTATTATAAAGGAGGACAACGAAGACAATGTAATATGTAATAATGTGTATGTATACGATTTGTTACAGGAAACTAAACTAAAGGGGTAATCAGTAGTACGTAAACCGTTTTTTGTATTATACACAGTGATAAGAGTAAACATTAAAATTGTAGTAGGTAGTTTAGTAGTAGTAGTAATAGTAGTAGTGTGGCAAATAGTTACAGTACAAGTTGTTTGTCTCATCAATGAGAGAGAGTAGTGGACTCGACTTTGCTTGCTTGCTACAAAGATATTTTCAACAATTGATACACTTTTTTGTGTTTCCATAATCAGGAATTTTTTTCATCATACATAATTATCTAATAAGCGCATGACGTACTAGCGGTACACGGTACACGTTTTCCTCGTTTTTTCTTCACTACACTATTTTCTATTTCATATCTAATCCTTTTTTCGCTCCATATCCGATGATCTTCATCAAATCAATATTATGTACATAACACGATGAGTCGTTTTTCTCTTGAACCGTTTTCGTAGGAACGTATGTATTATGTACATCTGTGAAATCTTGCTATTTAATCACGCTAGTAATCATATCCATCTACGTCGTCTACACTTTACAGTACTACGGTTAAAACACACAAAATGACATATATGTTGATGATAGAAATGGATCATCAATTTTTGTTGTGAATCAATACTCAAACTTCATTCTGGTGTTTTCTTTCCCGATCGAGGAAACCAAGTGACCACACACTCACTACTCGTTTGCATAAATTTTGAAAATATGTGAGGTGATCATGTTGCCTATTATGATATTGTTTTTTGGACATTGCATGTAGACCAGAGAATTCAACAGTAACCAGTAAATATAATATTATATAATGCATAAAAAATTGATGAGAGTAACAGCAATATCCAGCGAGTGACTATATATCAACAGATTATTATCTCACGCTTAAATTAATTCAAAGAAGTAACCATATATATGTATGAATGATGGATGATATTGATGTACAGCAAGCAATGATGCGTTACAAACCTGACCCATTTTTTGAGAATAAAGTCAAATTCATTTTTCACAACTGACAAACACGTTCAAAAAGCTCAAAAATCTTGCCTCAATCATATGTGCATATATTCCTAAGAAGGAGGCTCCGTCGATGACATTACTGAAACAGTTTCCACATGTAAACCATTCTATTTATATAAACAATTGATGCTGTTTCGCCTTCGGCAATCACAATTATTTTGTAACTGTGACATAAAATTTCACAGCTGAAAAAAGGGTTCTTTTCTAAACTCGCTACAAATTATTTCTCTACTGTACACTTACTCTATTATACTTACACATACGCTATCTTTTTCCTCTCGCGCGACAACGGACAATAAACAATTGAATCTTAGCGAAAGAAAATGTACCCTAATGAATATAATTACCGTAATGACTTAAAAATTGATAGTGATGATGGTATCAATCAAGGTATTCAAAACGTATGCTTGAACTTTATACATACAGCGCGTTACTTATAGTCGTGTTTTTTTGGGTTTCTCTCTATCTCTCTATTTCTCTTTCATTTCGCTCATTCATGTCACCAACATACTGTAATAAATTATATGTTAACTTGGAAACTCATGGGGTAGTTTTCGTTGAGGATGTTATATCATGCTCGCATCTGTGTACAAATACTAGATTATATTATTAGTCACTGACTGAGACTGTTTTAATATGACATATGAAAATTACCACGGCTAATTTGTTAGAAACCCAAATGAATCAAGTAACTAACTTGGTTTTTTATGGTAGTATTGTTTGTTTCTAAAACTCTAGATCAGTTCTTTTTTTTAGCGAGGTGCATTATCAACGAGATAAGATTTACAAAATTAGTAGGACTATAATTACTATACACATCACATAGCCTGAAAAAACGCCATTTAGTATTTGTAATCGCATATCCATGCGCCTTGTGTCCTCAACTCGAGTAATTTGTTTGGATAATATGAGTTGTATATAAACTGACATGTTTTCTTCGTAATGACTTGTACAAGTGTGGCAACATGTGTGAGTTAACTATGAAGCAGTGTGGAAATTATGGTATGAGTAACGCGTCCTTTTTAATTGTCTTGAGATTTTGTGTGTGTAAAAAACTTCGCTTGAAAATAGGAAATGGATATGATGTTTGAGTTCATAGTTTGTCTAACCTGACTTGTGAACTTTGTATCGGCAGATTATATCGTAAAAAAATTATTTCCATTGGTTGGATTTAGTAACCGCACGTGACATATATCATATTGAGTATATTTTCATATGAGGAAAAGCGATTGTCAAAGTTGTGACTTTTTTTTATGAAGCTGGTTTAATGCCTCCCTATAGACACAAGCAGGCAGTCAAGAAATGAGCATTTGACATGAATCTGATAAGAATTCGAAAGTAATTCATACATAATATTTGTATATTCCATCCCCCTTATCTCTGAATATTTAAATTGGTTAAGTTGTGAATTGAACGTAGGATGGAAATCTGTATTGTGCCATGTTCTCATAATAATATTCATGTATGAAAAACGAGAAGTGATATTACGAAAAAAAGTTCTAGTCTGAAAGTTTTACTAGCTTGACTTGAACATCCTGCTCAAAATCATTGATGGATGAATAAATATTCAATGCTTTTTTGTGCCTCAGTTTCACGGATAATGGAAATTTCTCTAAAGTCATTACCAATGTGTTTATGACATCCAACTATTTTCATGCTTCCATTCGATCACAGAAATGATTAGAGCTGTTTGACGATAACAAAATCACATTCACGGCAAAACTTTATGATGATAATTTGAACCATAATTTTGTATTTGTTTTTGTAAATTGGAACGGATGAACGTCATTGAAATATAATTGGGAAGAGTTTTAAGTAATTTGATTTGTGATATAACTCAAAGATTATGTATGTATGTCATGCTTGTGTGAAGATGGTTTCGTGGCAGGTCACATTGACGAGATACGAATTTGACACCATGTTTTAGTTTTGTCAAATTGGTATACAAATTTGACATCTGTCCAATTTGCTACCGCCAAGTTTAAGGCAAATACAAGCTTGATACCATTAAATTTAAACTTTTAAATGCCATCATATTCCATGGCATTTCCGTTTACTTGTTGTGTCGCTATTTGTTTTTCGCGTGGTGTCACATTTGCCATATGGTGATGTCACTTTGGTCAAGTGTCACTTTTGTATACAAATACGAATTTGACATCGTATTCAAATGGTTTCAGATTGACTTCTCGTCAATGTGGCCGGTATCAATGGTTTGTGCTTCGAAAATTTGTCAATTTTTAATCACACTATGATGATCATGCTTAACATTTGAAGAGCTTAAGGCAGCCAGATATATTTACCAAGAGAAACATGAGTATAAAAAACTAATTCCAAACTGATTTTCGATTGTAAGAACACATAAACGAAATTTATTTGCCTTGTAAAAATTGAGAGAGCATTTTGTAAGTTGGCGATCAGTAATTAATGAGAGAAAAAAACTTGAGATTAAAGACTCAAATTTAATATTCACCTAAAATGATGATGATTCGAATGTACGCTAGGCAGTTAGAAATTATGAAAGCACATGATGCTTGATATAAAAAAAGTTTTACTTAATATTGTAGATCCACGAGTTTTGGGGTAACTCTGGATAATGTTAATGCCAAATGTCAGTTTTTCCTATGAAAACGAGCTGAAATGCGTAATGTACTTCATGCGATTAAGTTTGATTGGCATAAGTGCGGAGTTAGTAGTAAATAGCACCATGCATGCAGTGGTAATTAAAAAATGTAGTCGTCGGTTAACAGACAATGAACTTCAAAAGTATTCGAATAAATGAGAATAATTAATTACCCATGTGGCAAAAAGTTAACGAGTTTGTTATGCCTCAGACTTGAGAATGTTTGTTTGTCTAAAAAAAATTTAACTACCGATTTTTTTCAACGTAAAACTATGCGTTAAAATAAATGGTGAGCGCTTTAAATTTGGAACAACCCTTCCCTTTTTTGCATTTACACATAAAGTTGGTGTGTAACCGATTCATGAGTTTGCTTGCTGTAACAGTCGTGTTCTTTTTTCACATTTAGAACGTGCTTTTTTCAACTTTCTCTCAAATGCCATTTCTTATTTCGCGTTGTAAAAACGTTTGTAGAGTACCTTAAACTTTTTTCTAATTTTTTAAAAGTTTTACCTACGCACATAGTTTTTTTTCTTATATTTTCACTATTTAATACATACGTCAATAATATGTAGTATTATTTAACCGATTTATGCAGGAAAATTAACCCTACAAAAAATTGTCTACGATATCGTGGTGTGAACCTATGTAATACAGATACATATATAGTCATGTTACTTTTGCGATTCTGTACCTTTGACTTCACCGTATAATACGTCGTTAACAGTAGTAGCAATAGTAGAAGTAGTAGTAGTATTATAGTAGTAGCTTAAATTTATTTACTCATCGTACACTATTTATGTATAGAATGAATCCGATATATGTACGAGATTTTTTTTCCTTTTCACTGATGAATTTTTTTCCTTGGTGCTCATGCTTTAGGTCGTACGCAGAATTTAAATAGACACGAACCTAAAACTTGCTGTAAGGTTCTCAGTTGCTATCAAGGAACTGCAAATTTTATGTCCTTAAAACTCCAGTCCTAAACAAATTGCCACGTTTCCTGAAAACATTAAACAAAACAAAGTTATAGTTGTTATTTCCATATTTCATAAATCCTAAAAATTATACTTGTCCACAACGCTTTGAATTCAACGAAGAAATATTTAATAAAACGTTTATAATTCTTTCTTGTTTTGTATGTTAGATATTTAAGTATGTCATACATAACATAAATATCTATACTCTGGACTTGCGTGCATATTAATAAGCTCTCATACCAAATTCTTGGAATTATGGTTCCAATAAAACGTTTTAAATTGACTCCATTTTGTAAATAGGTTGAAAAACTTGTTCAGTTGAATTACCCACTATGCAATAACACCAGACAAAAATAATGACAATTGCTTAAACACGGAATACTACACAGTCATGGACAGATAAATCTACCCTCTAGCAAATGAAAACATTAAATCGAAACATACGGTACTTAAAGCTAAACCTAAATCTCCGCCTATCAATGACTCATAACCAACTGTTTAGCGACATATACGGAGTCTGAGTTTGTAAGGCCATTGAGCCAGTGTTTTTGTCTACACGATCACTAATAATATTTCTGCCTAAAAAGTAGTTTTGGTTAAAAGTCAATGCTCACATAAAAATGGGGCTTTAGCTCAACTTCATGCTGGGACTATTGTGCTTCAATCACAATCATTAGAGTTTAAGTGTTTAAGATAATTTCCGCGTCAAACCATTTTTAATATGTCTAGGCGTCCTCCAGTTGATTAATATTATGAGACAAACATGGGAGACGTGCTGGTTCTGCATATATCCAACTACACTTGGTATATATAAGTATATATATACCCTCATCTCATTCTAATACTATTAGAGCGGTATATAGAAGGAAATTAAGTTGGCTGGCATTTCCTGAACATCAATGAGACAGCAGTATTTCAAGTGCACAATGCTTTAAATGAACATTATACTTTGTTTTGACCTATTCATACTTTACAACGGAGTGACTGTTAGAATGATGAACATTATGTTTTTATGTGTGAGTTGCATCATCACCGTAAAAAAAGCACATAATAATATAAAAGTAGTAGGGAAAGACTGAGGACAAAAAAATATGAGTTTTTATGAGTATTAAAGTTAATTTTTTATGCTTACCTGCTGCCTATAAGTACTGGCTGGTTATGAATTATTGTTGGTATGAAGAAGGGGTAATTTATGAGACTGGACTCTAAGCGTTCCATTGCTAGTGGGTTGGCCATTTGAGATTGAATTTGCTGAGCTAAGTGTCAATGCACTTCCGTTATTGTTCCCTTCACCGTTGTGCTGTTGTTGCGACTGTTGGCGTCCACTGAGAGTGCCTGCACTGCTGTTTGATGATGAGTGTGAATGTCCATTTGTAAGAACGTGACCATGGCCATTGACATGGCCATTCGTCAATGTGGAGCAGTTACCATTAGACGAAATGCCAGAGGCACAGGAGACGCGCAGCTCACTTTTTGACTCACCACTGGACGTACCATTAGTTGTGGCAGTGGAGGAGCTGTTGTTCCCATTGTGGATGTTCGTTTTAGAGCTGGTTCGTAGTGCGGTGGATCCGCTTGCCGGAACGGAGGCACTATCATTCTGTGAAACAAAACAAAAGAATTCACTTACTGATACAGTACATGACGATTTAGGATTAGCTAGAATTACACACTCGTTCAACTTTTTGTACTGACACACACTGTTGTTGACATTGCTCAAGACGGCTAAATCTGAAGCTACGCGAAATGCTCCCGAAATACTAATTTAGTTAGGGAAGTCATCATACACACAGCTTTTCTAGATAATGCTACTCCTATTTCGCTTCCTCTTTTAACACGCTTCCCTTTCATCATCAATCTTGAGCTAAACTCTATAAATCCATTTACTGGATGTCGAGCAATGCATTCAACCAAACTCCAGCGTACGGTCTAAATTTCAGAGAAACCCCTCTCGGAAGTAGCATTTCGTGAAACGTGACTTCCATCCGTAACCTTATAAGTCATCCCTATGACATACCTAATAGGTACATTGTGGGAAATAGATGCTCAACTTTCAACCCCAAATCTTCTTAAATTTCTCTTTCACTCCAAATCCTATTCATACTAATTCAAAGAATTTGCTGATTCTTGATTCCGGCTAAACCAAATCCCTTGCGTTAGCCTTTCTTTTTTTCGCTACACAATTTCATTTCCACCGCCTACTTTCCTTCATTATTGTTAACGTACAAAGAAATTCGTCGATAAATTGCGAAATACTTTGTAAATCTTCTACCGTGTATCGTTTTACCAAAAAATTCTGAGATTTCTTGTGTAATTATTTTCTTACTACTATAATGAAAGGAAGCACGTGGTAAAGAAATATGAGAAATATATATATATAAAGGCTCGTCTACAAAAGTTCATAATAGTTTTCTCTGCGGGAAAGTAATATGCCAATCACCGCCTTGAAATGGAAGCCTTCCATGTGCAGTTGGCTTGATATTAAAATTTGAAGATCTAAACGAGCTGGAAAGAGCAGCTCTTTAAAGATTTCTTCGTACGTACAAAAAATCACAGTCGTTACAAGGCTAAATGTCAAATGCAGGTCGAAAGGGAGTTTAATTTGTATTTAAAATACCGTGATGCCTTGAATTGTCAACCATGAACTAATTTCTTGTAGCAAAAGGCAAAGGCGGTTTGTTGTACGGCTTCTTTTATGAAGATTTACAAAAGGAACCATGCTGCACACATAAGGAAATTAGTATCTTTAGCAGCGTTTACGGACCCCTCTTGTCTTCTCAAAGCAATACTTTCCTCGGTTATTTATATCATGAGTGAAATGCAGTGAGCCGAACCATGCGCTTCTTAGCATTCAATTGCGTAGTGAAGCAGCAGCTTAAAGTATTGAAATAAAAGGAAATGATGGCTTCTAGTACGGACTCTACAGGAAATTGAAGGCAACAGCCGTAAACCTCAGAAAAAAAGCAAATGAGTACTACGAATAGATACTCCATAAAGGATTAAATGTACATGTAATGCGTGAGAACAACATGACTACAACTCAGATATATTACCTATTATTTACTTCTTGTATTTACTTCTTGCTCTCTAATCCATTGAATTCAAAATGTTTCAAATGTTATTGGTTCGAAAAAAGAGCCGGAATCAAGCTTCCTCTCCGGAAACTGGCGTCTACTTATTAGTTTGACTTCGCTACATACCATTCGAACAAACACAGTAATTCTTTTCCTTGAAGCATTGAAGCAATCACCAGCCTACGCACACGTATGCCAAATGATTCTCAAGAAAACATTTTTCGTTGTGTTTTAGATAGCAGTTTGATTTCAGGACAAATGAATGTGAGTTTTATAGCACAACTAGCTTCAAAAATAAGGGTAAGAAATGTCCGTTGTTTCGCATTGAACCAAGTCTTTCTTTGGTACTACTTTCTCATGAGAAAAAGTAAACAATGGATTCCATGAAATTCCCAACAGACAAATTTCAAATAAATATTATGAGATTTACTTTTTCAACGGCCTTGATTTGTCAGACTCAGACACAAAGGGGTTGTTGCGATATGGGGTGTAGTGTAGAAGCATTTAGACTTGACTCAATTTTTTACGCTATTGAAATTCATTCTTGTGACGACTCTTATTAGAGATAACTCGACTTATGAAATCAGCAGCGAAATAACCTTAACTCCTGTTAATGACAAGGTCGAAAAGTAAAATTGAGCCAACTATTTTCAAAAAGTCTACGGAAGTCAAAACCATCCTTTCAGTTAAACTAGAAATACGCATCACTGCTTTATAATAACTCTGTTCTCAACCATGTCCATCATTTCCACCGAATTTTGCAGTATAATCAAATAGAAGAAGGTTGAAAGAAAAACTGGTGAAAAATAAATGAAAGAAACAAAGAGTTCGCAAGTTTGTAGCTATGAAACAACATCAATTCAAGCATCGATGTAATCTAACATTCATCCACGTATTTGTCGATGCTGACAGCATAAAGGAGTCGACACAGTTGTATGCTTTCAAGAGTCCCTACTTGCAAAAAATACTCACAGGAGTAAGAAAATAACTCATATATCATCACCAGGGAGAGTGAGAGAGAGGGGTAAATCGAACAATATTAAGGAGTTGGCTTTGGCATCGCTTTGGTACTCACGAAACTTTATTTCAACTAGGACTACTCACCACTATGCATGGAGAGTAAACCAGTGCATACACACAAACCAACTTCTTAACAACCTTCGGTGATTGAAACCGAGGAGAATGGACAGGATTGAGGAGTGAGAGTTTCGTGACATCCCTTATAGAAATGAGTCACTTTATATGCTCCATCCACACAACTCTATATGATGACCATTACCGCTTTCCCCCAGCTCTCTCAGCGAAAGCCATGAGAAAGTAGCAACTGCTTGCGCCATAAATTTATGCAAAGAGGTTTCGGCATCCTAAATGTCCACATCAAAAAACATATAAGTAAATGTGTCCACTGCACACATATACATTTACCTACGCGATAATGAAATGTGCTGCGCATTGTAATGGGAATTACATGTTCTATTGCCCAGTTCAAGATACGGTCAAAAATCAGTAATTTGTGGGCATTAATCAGAACTCGTTACCATAAGCATTCAGTTTCCCCCAGGAAAAAAAAATCTTGAAAAAATATTTTGTATATGTCATTTATAAATGCACTATAGCACTGTACTTCCGCTAGTGAGACCACACTGCATTCATAAAACGAACCAGCCATAAAATTTTATATTGATTTTTATTGTCTCCAAGATATCATCGCCAAGCTCAGGCATTTCATTTGGTATGATGGTTGACGTATGAATAATGGATTGTGAACATACGCTCCTTCTTCAAAAATACAAGCCATACTGTAAATGAAATAATAAATTTATACCTTATCAGCAGGAGTTCTTGGAAGTCTTCGTCTAAGCCAGGGATGTCGGAGAGCTGCAGATGGCGTAAGGCGAGTGTTAGGGTCCCATTCTAAGCATCGACGAATGAAATCCACAAACAGTGGATCTTCACAGCCTTTTAATGCAGTCTAAACAAAAACAAATGGGAAGGCGACAGACTTATTAGTTGAAATTGCAACGCAGTAAGTACATATGAGCATAATGTAATATTTTGTTGGCACAGTTTAGTTTCCGGTTTGCTCATATATTCCTGTTGTTCAACGTTGAATGAAATATTACCTGTAGATCACGAGATCCAGGAGGTCCTCTCAGCTTTCCACGTCTAGAGCGGCCTCCAGTTAGAATGGTGGTTCCATCAGCCAAAGATTGTGCTTCACAGTAACGGGGATAACCCTTGGAACTGCAAGTAAAAGTGGAGTTATGGTGCATGAGAAATGATTACAAAAATGCCAGATTTATTCCTGTCTCAAATGCGATGTACAAAAAAGCTTACCTAATAAAATTTTTGGCGCGTCTGGAAACTTCCAGCAATTTCGGAGGAGGCATCCCCAATAATTCAATCATACATGCCAATTGGTCCGCCTCGTCTTCACCTGCATTAGCAAATAGTAATAAACGTTAATTTGATTAAAACTGCATGATTGCGTGATTTTCGCTCACCTCACAAAATAAGAAAACAACCATTATAACAAAAAGTATTTATCAAACACGTTACGTATTATTACATACCTGGAAGTAGAGGGTAGCCTGTGAAAAGTTCAGCTAGTATACAGCCAAGGCTGAAAATTAACGACAAGGAATAATTATATATTTTGTAGTTCGGCCTTCAAAAGATCTAGATTAGTTGTCCCACCGCTCTACAAATCAGTTGACGGAAAAGCACCAGCTTAAGCATTTATTACTTACCTCCACATATCAATGGGCAGACCATATTTGGCTCCAAGAATGACTTCGGGGGCCCGATAAAATCGTGACTGGATGTAGGTGTATACCCTCTGGTTTTCATAACAACTGGAGCCAAAGTCAATCACCTGTAAATCAATCAAGAATATAGGGAGATTAAACTAACTGCAATATATCGCACATCAATACAATATTTAGTTTTCAAATGAAAACCATCAAATTTCCTTGTAGCACGCAAGTTGATAAGCAAGCATTATAAGCTAAGCCTACGTTTAAAATTTTAAATTCATATAAAATGAAAGGCAACAGAAAGCTAAGAAAAACAGTTTATAATGCAAGTGCTAACTACCTAAAGATGACAGAAAAGTTATAAGAATTTTCATGCAAAACTATAACATTTCACAGCAACTCAAGCACATCAATGTTTAACTGTTGACCTCGTTAAATCCTCAAGAAACGGAAATTTCAAGGCCTAGTCAAGCAACGAAACGAGCGAGTTTGTCGTTGGTTCCAATTGATTAAATAGTTATCATGCTTACATACACGTATTTTTGGCATGTTTTATGTAAGCATCCCCCAGCACCAGCTTGTTACATTACAGAAGAACGCCTATTCTTATATTTATGTACAGTGTGCATGCAGATGTGCATCTCACAAGTTGAAAACCCTCCTCTGAGGATTTGTTTTTGTAAGAAAAAAGATCTTTGTCCTTTAAGTGCAATCACATTTTTGAAACCTTTAAATTTAGCACAGACAAATCCAAAACTTTTTTTTTGGCACGGAGATGTGCATGCATTCATCCACTATAAATACATATTATAGATTACACATAAAAAACTGAGAGAGTTCAGTAGCACATGAAGGGGAAACGAGCACAATATTTTTTTGTGGAAAGGAAGACTATTAAAAAACTTTTCATAGCCCATCCCCATTCAGCACTTACACATTCATATAGAGCAAGAGCCGCTTCTTCACAGGAAGTGTAGCATTTAAATGATGCACACTTTAAACGGTTAAAAACATCCAAATCATACTTCGTCTTTTTTATATATATGTACAAATGTATTGCTTATAATATAATTGCCGTGCGTTCTACTTTCATTTCAAAATCATATCAGTATGCACAGTGTACTGTGTATACACACCGGGTGATACTTTACTAGCCATATGGTTTTCCAAATGCAAATGGCCATTTATTAACCGGAGGTGGTAGAGGTTATGGTATTTTGTGGAAAAAATGAAACTATGCTAGCTGAACTAATCTGATTCTTGAACCGCAAGATGCTTTGCCTTGTGCATATTGGTTCGATCCAATCCACGTATATACAAAAAACTCTCAGATGAAATGAAAGAAGTTTATAGCATTTTTTCCGAACATATTTGTCTGTCCCTTACGTGATACCCATGCCAAATTCTCATGAGCTCAAAATAACATTTTATCCTTAACAAAGGTCGTGTATGTTTCCAACAGACCGAGCTGTCAAACGCTTTACCATATTACAGTTAGGTAATGTGTATTCCGAACATATTGTGCTCTTATATTAATAACAGAATGAAATATACAATATAGGAAGCTTTCCTCCGAGACCCAATGTCTAACTCATATATATCGGCGAAGAAGAGAAAAAAATTCTTTTTGGCACTTTGGAAAATAACTCATGTTTGGTATCGTGGACATTAACACGTCTCATGGTATCCGTCTCATATGGCCTTACTATGTTTGTACTTGTGCTGGGTCATGAATAAAAGTTATCCTGAATTGGCCCCATATATACTTCTAATATATAAGTACTTTTGTGACAGGCGATTCCTTATCAGCTTACACTCAACTAGATCAATGAAAAATAGCAACAATCCTCATATTTCAGTGATGAAGTGTATCCCTTGCACGGACTTACTGACATGAGGGGAATGTAAGCTGTGCTGCTACACGTTCTTATTTAGTTTCAGTTGGCTCAAGCACGCAACCAATCCTAACAAAATTCAAGCTTTGACTACCACATATGTGTTTGTAAATACTCAACAGACAAGTATTAAATTACTCTTGTTTTCCAATTCATACAATAAATTCGAATTTGCAAAGCGAAGCAAAACAACAGCGACATTGAAATGATTTTTTGAAAGCGTTTGCATGATCCTTTCCTTATAGTATTAACGTTTCATATTGTTTCGCTTCATAGCACCAATATCAATACTAGTAAACTAGTGCAAGTTCAGAAGTTGTCCTCGAAAACTGATCATCATCATCATCATCATGATTACCATCATCAGTTTTCAAGTTACGTCTCGCTCAACAACCAACCACACTGCAAAAGAATTCATAACTGTGAGCCGCCTTTGTTACAAGTTTTACCAGCCGAATTTTTTAAAAGTGATTGTTATTATCTAAATCAATACTGATTTCCTTTTTTTACAAACAAGTAGCAGTAGTAGCAACAGCTGAAGAGTAGAAAGGAGAAAAAAATGTGTTTTTCTTTCTGCAACATAATAGGAGAGCCATTCAAGTGGAATTGGAAAGCATATTCAAATTGTTGTTACAAGGAACAACTGTACAGCAACCCACAACTTTTGCACAGTGCAGTAGCTAATCGTCTTGAAGACAACTTTATTTATGCATGCATATATAGCGTACCATAGCAAACCAACATATTATGAGTACAAACAAAGTCTCATTTGCATCTAAGATGATGATGTACTTCATTGCCTCATTAAATTAGTCAAATTTCACTGTTTAAATGATGTTTGGATTGCACGTGACATATTTACTGTGAGTAATCACTTTTTTTTCATTGTCACTGAACAAGGAATATAAAAAAAAGGAAAACAGACAAAACTTTCGCTACATCTTGTTTGTAACCAAAAGCAACATGTGGCGTTGCACAGCACCGTTAGTTTGATGCAGCACTGCACGTAAATAATGAGCTGAAATGAATTCTACCACTATGGAAAGTTTGCGCATGTTATTTTGTTAAATTCATTTTGAAATGGCATCATTAATGTATTACACATGTTGCCAAAACAGCTCATGAATTTTTGTGGAGTTATAAAAGTTAGCAGTGATGCGGAGGAGAGTAATCATTAGCCATAATAATAATAATAATAATAGGCAACGCATGAATTCGATTTTATAATGAGAGCTAAGCAATTCTAAATCAAGGGTTGGTTTAATGGCTACCTATCAATACATACTTATTGCATATATTGTGTTATGAATGTATATATATACTCAATAGGAGCAATGCAATGAAAAATTGTCACTTAACGACTTCAGCTTCACTAAGGTTAAATAATGGTCATAGTTTTGCAGAGGATATGCATACGTATTAATAAGATTTGTATCGACAGCCTGCCTACATGAATTACAAACGTAATGAGCTGTCAAGGTGGTTCAACTTTTCATTTGAAGAAAAACATTGATGTTTACTACAGTTCCTGAATGAGTCACTTTTCCCTACATCATCATCTTCACATCACATCACCACAGCTTAAATGTCTAATCGACAATTTGCTCGGAGGCAAAAAGAAAGAGGGGAATAGAAACTCAGAAAATTCGTGATAATAATACCGTCTTTATCAAGTGACTTGCAGGAGCTGCTTCACACATATTCTTACAAACACTTTTTGAGAGATATGAATCACTCATTCATGTGTCAAGAAAAGCATTGGAGCAGACAGAGAGTCATTAAATCAAGCTGCCAAAAGATCACAGATGAGTACTTGAGACCCACTTGAGTGGCATAATTGCTTTTATGCACATGAACAACATGTAGACACACACACACGTGAACAGTACATTTATGCAAAGCCATTTTTAGTGCTAACAATTGGGATTTAGATAATGCTGATATCTTCAATTGTAGCATCCTGATAAATACATACAAAATGAGAAAAGGAAGACGAAGAAGGAAACATAAGGAAAACAAAATTTGGGAGGTGATTTTAACTGTTCTCTGCTTGAACTGTCATCCGGTACTTGGAAATTGATGGCATTTCCCATTGTTGCCTTGTTTTGTTTGTGCAAGTTTGTGTGGTGCTGTAACAAAGCCAGAGCTTGACTTAAAATATATATATAATATATTCACACACGTTAATAATAAAACAACAATTCTGCTTTGCAATATACAGCTACATATTATGTGTATGATTATGGATATATAGGGGAAGGGTTTTTTTCCATCGCCTACATAGACTGTACGCAATTCAACACAATGAACTCATGACGAACATAATATAAATGTAACGTGTTTTTTACAACTTCGTGTCACTAATATTAACGCCAGGTTGGCTGAGAGCTAGTGGGATTTTTCTAAAGTCAGGCTGGATCCAAGTCACGGAGATTTATGCGGAAACCTATTGTTGCAAGAGGAAGTGGAAATGACTTTCGTATAAGCTACATTTCATGCACATATACTTACTTATATCCCCATATGAGAATGAAAACGCTTGTTCCTGTTTTTCCTACACGTATGCATGAATATATATACCCACCGTGATCAGACAGGATAACGTTTTAAGCACCGATGATCATGGCGTGCTAGAAACTTGCGAATCACCACGTCGGATGTTCTCTTTCGGGGCACACATACGAGGTCCTCTCTCACATTATCGTTGCTTCAAAAACCTTTCTACTGACATGCCATGCAGTCTCCTCGATTTTCAGGAATGATGCAGAATGTGGTTCATGAAATTTCCTCACATTTCAGGTAAAAAATGAGATGAGAAAAAAGGTTAACTAGGTAAGAAAACCGCAGAGAAAAGTGCCAAAGCATATATAACATATAACCTAGTAGAGTTGGAAAGATAGCTGTTTTCGGTACGAAATACATACAAGTCGTAAGAAAGTAGATTTGTGCAATTGCAACTTGCAACCCTTTCCTTTCCTTAAAATCCTTCAAGCTTATTAATAGGGAATAGATACGGCACACATTGTATGGATATGGTATCATTAGCAGTAAAACTGACACATTAAAAGTGAGCAAGATAAACAAAGTATTATAGTCAACACTAAGGCAGCAAGTCACTTGAGTGTTTTTGCAGGAAGGTAAACGGTAAAAGACGAAATCGGCCTCTCTCTATTCACTCTCTTCACTCCTTGGTGTAATATTTCCTATGTTTTTCTTTTGTAAGTTGTGCGAGTACTTTTATTCTCGCAAAACTGGGTCTACATTTACAGCCAGTCATTTTGTAGTTTTGAGATATGTGAATCAGACAATTATTAGTAGCCCACGAAACAAATCTTCCCGCCCACTGCCAATTCGACAGTTTTGCACTCGACATTCCTGCACTTATTTAAGCAAAAAAACACTTTTTATTAC
>JAANSM010000182.1:0-39244 GCA_036850725.1 Orchesella villosa | reverse complement strand
TCTTCTTTTCCTTTTTCATTTCGTTTGTTTGTATGCATTACAAGGAGGCTGCACATAATAAGCTTTACCTTATTGCTCCGGGCTATCCGAAACCAAGCATCCGCAACAAAATGTAAGAGGTGAAGAAGTGAGTGAGACGACAGAGCCGCAGACTACTATAGAGTCTCTCTATATATGTATGATGTAATGTTACAAAAAAAGTGTACCAGGTTTATAATATATTGACAATGCGTTTTTGCTACCATTTTTCCTTCACAATATGCACACATGTAAGCACACAAAGAAGATAGATAGATACCTCAATTTTATTTATAGAGAGGAAAAAGGAAAACATGGATGAAGGGCATACAAAGTTAAATCCAAACACACATTCTGCTTCTTCAAATACTATGCATTATGTAAGCAACTCTATGGATGATAGTATTCATTCGAACCTGAAAAAAATAGGAAGCACTGCTGAGTTTGTTTGTCTTCTTCACTTTTAGTCATTTCGTCTTGTTTGACCTTACATATGTGAGCCTAAAAAATTCTATACTATATGTATGATATGATAAACCAATGGAATTCAGGGATGTGCGTTCTATAGCATGAGCATTACTATTCCTTCATGTTCCTTTGACACTTATGATCTATGAAGAAGAGATCAGAAGGAATGTGAGTGTTTTGTTCCCATTCAGGTTGACAGGTCTTGTGTGTTGTGTGTAGGTGGAAAACCTTTTTATGTGGGAAGGGGAGTGAAACGGGAAAAACATGTCGTGGAATAAAAGCCATGTCACAATCAAATATAAATCTATGGATGCTCCTTATGACTATGACATGACCATCACGTACAAACTTACGTACTTTCTACACTCTCTGCTTCCTAATGCTCACTATATATGACTTTTTCTCTTTTCTCGTTCTTTTTTCCTCTCGTGCCTTTTGATTTTTTTTGGACAGGAGCGTTGTCGTATTGTTCTGAATTCTCTTGGAAGTGCATCATAACGACTTTCCCTAAAGCCTTGTGTGCTACATAAAGATACATTTGGAGAATTGCATGACGGGGGAGGACCACGCTACGTCTTTTTATTGTCTTGGAATTCCTTAAGATCATTGTTGCAGTGGAGCGATTGTCTGGAGATGGAAAATGCAGTAGAATTGCATCAACTTTCCCCCTCTACCCATATTATATTATTGCATTGCTGTTGTGGACATAAAAACAGTTTGGATTGAGCATTAGTGTGCATTGCATTCATATAAAGTGCTTTCACCTTAACAGGAATTGATGGAGAAAGTAAACAATGTAAGTTTTGAGATTGCATCACGTATGTGCGTTTGATGCATCCCGGTCTCAATTTAATCACACTACGACTCGTCAAATTGTATTCAAAATATTTACCATAGTGTTTTAAAGGTAGAGCACGTTTCATTCCGGTTTTAATTCCGGCAGTGAAGTGGCCTTAAAATGGGTTTGCGGATTTAAGCTCTACTTTCAGTCGAGACAAAAATAAGAGGAAATAATACAAGTTTTAAGAACTGAATGACTTGCATACTGTAATGAATAGCAGTGATTTCCTTGACGTTTCTCTTTTTTACACATTCCATCATCCTCCCACTGTCTCGTCTCCAATCATCCAGGAAACAAGATAGAATAATAAGAGGGAGTGAAAAGGAAAAAAACAGGAGCAAGAAACAAACACGAAACGAGCTTCTCCAGGCTTTCCACTTCACAAACAAAGAATAAAAAGCGTCAGCAAAGAGGAAATAAAAAAAATCTGGATTTACAAAGAAAGTGCTGCACATCACATGGTGAAAGAGAGGAACCCGTATCTTCTCTCTCTCTCGCTTTCTCTATTTCCTCCTTCTTTATGTTGATGGTGAGGCATTTTTCTTCCAACCTTTTTTCTGGTTCACCGAAGAAGAAGCGACTAAAAAGAAAAGACGAAGAAGCTCCAGTTTGTGGAATAGTGGAATCAGTCGGTGACAGAGAAATGCTACGAGAAGCTTGCTGCCTTTTACTATTATCTATATTCTTATATTATGTTTTGTATGTCATGCTTTTTGCTTGCATACACCCACCACTTTTAACTTCATGCACATATGTCGTTCAAATTGCTTGCATACATACCACCACTTCACAATCAGTTCCGCGTTTCTCCTTTCCCGCTTTCTCTTTTGATTATGGACGTAGTTATACGTACGTCGTCTGTATGATATTATGTGTNGTATGATATTATGTGTGTGTTTGGCAAGAACTACAAACGACGATGGTGGTCCCGTCCTCGTCTATTTTCTGGACATTTATGTATATCTCTAGTGTGTTTGCCCTGCCTTCCGGTGTACGTTATAGTGCGTCTATGTATTTATATAATATGGCACAAAGCTAGCGTATTACTTGCACTTTCCAGGAAAGGGAAAGAGGACGAAAGCAAGGCAGACTGGAGAAAAAATGTGAAACTTGTTTCTATTTATGTACACACCTAAAACGAGACTGTATCTTTAAGCCAAGCTAAATATAATATGGTTTTCTCATATGAAAAGTCAGTTTCGTGGCTACAGTTTCGTTGTGTGTATGTGTGTGTTTGCTACGTATTCGTTTTTATATATGCGTTCGCCCATTCTTCTCTTCATTTTTAATGTGCATCGCCTTAACTTTCTATATATGAATCTCTATCCCCTACTCTTTTGTTGCATAAGTGTACGTACTTAAAGTCAAAGCTTTGAAATGATTTGAAGCACATAGTGCGAGGTATACTTGCAAGAGTACAGGATAAAGAAGCACATCTCTAAACTTCCTTTCTTCAAGGAGACAAGCGAGCGGGGAGCAGCAAAAAAAAAGTAAGCAGAACGTCAGAAAAAGAATGAGCTCTAATCTAGATATTTATTTGGCAAGATGCCGGACCGGCAGAGTGGAGATAAAAAGAAGCAAAATCAAAAGAAAAGCAGTACTGAATGAATCCCTTTCTCTCGTCCTCTTCTTTTCATTCCCATCTTTTTCTGTCCCTTTTCTTTTCATCTCTATGGCTGCCAGGGGAAAAGTGAATATGAAAATGGGTTGTATGCACACTGAAAATATGGAGGAGCTCCGCTATTCATGCACACTGTGACAAAATAGAAACGGCAATGAGAATAAAGATAAAAAAATATAAGAAACAACGACGTTAAATGAAGAACTAGAGTATACTTGAGGACGCACACTTGGGCAATGTCGATGTAAACAGTGTGTTGTAGATGAATAACTTTTTTACTATGATGTATACACGTTCCAAATATTCTCTTGTACTCTGCAGGTAGTAATAAGTAATTGCTTTTATCAATACATAAATATAAAAGGATGGTGTTTATTGATTTTCATTTTGACTTTCAATCAACCACAAAAACCAAAGAATATGTTGAAGATGCATGAATGAACAAACCAACTAACGATAATTCAAGGCGTTGGACTAGCTTGGTATATCACAAGCGTCATTTATACTGCTTGACTTGTCTTGGCGCGGTTTCCTGGAACAAATAATAATGTTAATGTGCTCTATAAAGCACCGCCATATTTTTTTTGTCTTCCGGTTGCACTTTGTTTTCGAGAAGGATTTTTTTAGGGATGACAACGAGAGACATGAAGCAGGAGGTAGAGCATTTTTTGACATGTTAAATGTAGTTCCTTCTACGTGCATGAATGCACTTCCAAATTTGGTGTGTGCACACACGTATCAAGTAAAAGGGTTTGCTTACTACCTTCGTGCATACATAAAAGTCATGTTTTGTCCTCACTCATTTTTCCACTCGATTTTAAACAATAAATCATCCCATTTTTTCCCTCTCGTCCAAAATCCATGCATGTATGGTTTTTTGTTGGACTGTGAAAGGGGGAGCGAAGGTTTTCTTAGGAACGAGGTAAACTCTACGTGATGGCACTTCATTTAACTAACATGATGTGTCAAACTGGATGGAAAGAAGAAAGCGTCGTTGGCCAAATGGCTCTCAGCGTGCTTCGTCCTGGTTTCCAATCAATATTGCAATATTGCTGCATAATGCAAGGAGATTTATGTTGGATAGAGCACATCATACCTCAATGTGACAAGAACATAGGGATCCCGCAATACTATATAAATATGAAAGTAAAAAATGCTCAAGTGTCATAACGCTACAAACGTGCCTGTTCAAAGTGGTCGTTCTCAAAGGTTTCCGAGGCCGAAATAAGCCTTTTACTTCCAAAATATTTACGATTGATTAGTTTAACTTTGAGAAACAATAAATACTTTCAGAAATCAAAATGAGGCCTAAAATAATATCCATTTCGGGTTTTTCATCACGGACAAAAGCTGAGCTTGTTGCACACAAGCTAAGGAAAATCTATTGAATGAAATGGAGAAAATACTGGGTACTTGGGAAATAAATATTTCACTTGTAGTTTGCCACCGGGGAAAGAGAGCATTAAGACGAGAGTTTTTCTTACTTCCTTCCACTTTCGATTTTCGTTTGTGGAAACTAACTAAACTTACTCACACACCAAACTACTACTAACAACCAGTATATTAACTGCACTGGACATTTTTATTTACTCAATGTAATCAAAACATACAAGCTGCGTACGTTTAACAACATCCTCTTTTCTTTCTTTACAACAATCTACCAAGTAGCAACCAGCTCAACATCTTTTTTTCTTTTGCACACCGCTCCCCGAAAATACATACAAATACAAACACAAAGCCATTAAAAAAGTGAACCTCAATCCGAAATCCAAAGAAAGAAAAGGGAAAGAGTACAGGAAAAGTTTTGTAAAGTTTTAACCTTGACCAAACCAAACTTTCTTCCCTAACTATTTCTCCACGTCTGCATTTCTGGGGTAGTTTAGTAGAGAGTCTGTTTCAAACATACTTACTTTTTTCCCCTTTCATCTTTAGTGTATGTGAATGTTAGTCCGTTTGTGAAGATGTTAAGAAAACAAGGGAAATAAGTAGAAAAGAGTTGCCTTACTTCGTCTATTTTTAAATTGAAATATGTAGCGTGGGTGGTATATGGAAATGGAAGACGTGAGTGGACTCTCCTTTCATGTCTATGATTTTGTTTTTTGATTTTGCAATCCTGAAAATGGACTGCAGGGATTAGGTCTGACGTACTAGTCCTCCTCCTATGTTTTACTGATAACTCTGTTTTTTTCCTCTTTTCTCTCAGCTTTGAGACCTTTTAAAGGAGCACTGTATGACTGTGTTTGAAATTGTGCTACAAAATTCATGAAATTTATGAAGCCCCCATTTATTTCTTAATTTTGCACCAACCCAAACGCCATACCACACCACATTGATAGTATGAAGAAATCCTATTTTCGTACAAGTTTGCACAGAGAGAGCACACTTGATGAAGTTGATAAATAAATTGCATTCTAAGCTTAGATGGTCAGCATATGCTCGCTCAATTTTTCAAATTCAACATGCTTACTTCTTCCAATCTCACCCACCAAACTTGGCCATACTAAAAGGATATTATTATGTTGTTTCGAACACATATCATATATATGATATGCTATGATTTTACTGCATCGTGCCATGAAAGATAGTTGGATAGGTTGAGGAAGACGGAATAAAGTGAAAGAAAAATTAAATGACTGGATTTGAGCAAAAAGTCTCTCTTTTTCTTGTTTTCTTATTTTTCACTGCATTACACTTACACACATCACCAGTCTCCTTTGCTAGGCTCAGCTCGGTTATTTTTCTCTTCCTCCATTTCCCATCTCTTTTCATTCACCCAGGAAAAAAGAAAATATGAGAGACTCTTTACCCCCACTGCAGTTTGAGTTGGAAGGGCATTGCAGTGGATATTGTGAGAAAGGGAGAGCTGAGCCTGTTCAAAGTAACGTATGAAATACAAGACAAAGTAAACATCGCATTGCCTTTTTAGTGAGGTTGACCAGCACACGATACGCACGCAAATATAGTACGTAGTTTTATATGTTCTCTGATGGTCACATACAAAAAAGCCAATTTATGTTGACCATGTGTGCAGATCATTACTTACTTATATTAAGAGGCATGTGAAAGCTCTGTGAAAATAGCTTGGGAAAAGTGGAAGCATAAAAAAGAGGAGAAAATATGAAAAAGTGGATAGTATTTTCCCTTCTTTTGCTTATACATACATAACATATAAGTACGTATACGTTAACATTTATATATTATGTTATGCTTCGGCATGGTCAATGGAATATGCTCCGATTATAGCAAAGACATGTTTTTTGGCTCAAGCCATTGAAAATGTTGTGGTCTGCTTCTTTATTTCCTGTTTATTTGTTGCATCATGCCATGCCTGTGTAAACACGTGCGTGTATATGCATTATACCGGGAAAGAAATAACCTCTAAAAGCTACCATCATGGAAAACTGCAAAAAAAGATTTTCTTCTAGTATGGTTACATGGATATAGAAATGTATCTTAAAGTCCTTTTCTTATATTCTCAAGGGTCATTCTTTTGATAAGTCTCTCTCCATGTGTGTGTGTACCAACAACCAATATGATGATGACGGTGGCATATAATACACTATGTGCGTAGCCGAACTGTATGTGTACATACAAGCACTGACAAACATGTCCAAACACTTTTTTGAGCCACTCTCCGTACATATTAGCTTTTCCCTTTTTCTTCCCCTCTCTTGAGAAAAATAATAAGTATTGACCTCAAGGACGACTGGCTAGTATTGTGCGTCTCTGTGTGTGTATTTGTAATATCTCTATTCAACTTTTATTTATATACATAAAAGTGTATATTGGTGTTAGAAGTTGTGTTATAAACATCAAGAACATTAGACATTATGTGTAGTGGGCCATTATCATTCTAAAAGAGAAGCAGAGAAAAAGTAGTAAGTAAGCATTATCGCAAAAAGGGGAGAAAGTGGGGAAAGGAAATAAGGAAAATGGACTGTGGAATCAAGACTGTCTTGAGAAAATGATACGAAACATGTTTGGAAGAGGAAGGAATAGTGTGCATACACACACTTTTGCTCACGTGGCTTCAATGGCATTGCGGTGCAGTACATTACATATATTACATACATTATTCCTCGCTTGGCTTTGGCTGACTGTTGCAAAGTAAACTTCCTTCCGGAGCTCTTCCTTCCCAAATATAAGTGTACATTCGTATTACACTCATCCAAACACATTCCATTTCGCTCTCACTTCTGTTTACTCACTACACTTATTTTCGTGTTGGACAAACCATTTTTTTTGGAACTGAAGACTACTCCTATATAATCTCATTCGCACTACAGTTAGAAGGTATCTTCGCAAAAGAGCTTTCATGTGAAGTGAAACTCGTGAAAAAAACCCCTGATCTATGTGTTAAAGCGGTGCTAGCCGTCTCAAGGAGTTACAATGGGTTGGTCGGTCGGCAAATTTGATCTAATAATGTACTTATGTGTGTGTGGGAAACAGTCATTTTTTGTTGATGTTCTGACCAAATAAGTACACACTGCTAAGTATATCTAATATAAGCTTGTCTAATACTGTGACAAGGCTTTGATACCCTCTTAATAAAAGTTATAATATAATTATTAGCATTTCAATACAAATGATTACGATTTGTCTTTTGGTTTGAAGAATACCTAAAAAGTGGTTTATTTTTCCTTTGTTCCATTAAATGCTATGATTTTACTTACCACAATGGATGCTGTGTCGACAAGATGATATAACTACCGCTAAAAGCCGCAATAAAATACGCATGTAATGTACATAATAGAAAGTTACATGGGAGGAAAGGTTACATTAATATCTCTAAAATAGAGTGAAAACAAACCGCGAGTGAATGTTTTGCTTGCAGGGATTCTTTGCTTTTCTACATTTGGGAGAGAATGAGAAGAGCCAACTCACATTTATTCTAGCTTCCTTATAAACATTTTCTACTGCTGAAGATAGCTGTAAAATATTTCTGTTTTTATTTTCTCCATGTATGTACTTGTTTCGTTTGAGGAATCGGAGTCGCAGACAGAGCTTACATTAGATCAGCGTCAGTCCTCTTCGTATTTGTGAGTGCTCTTCCTTCCCTGTTTCTCATGTGTCTCATATTATTTCATTTGGTTCCTGCTGGGAATAACAGGGAACATATTTCCCCTTTTTACCTTGTTGTTTGGAAGAGTCTCTTATATGTATAGTCACCGCAACAGTGTGAGTATATATATGTGATATACCTTAACGTTTCCACCTCATATCAGAAATGATGATCTCCTTGGGCATATTGCAGTTTCTTCTTCTTTATAGATCCTTCTTACCTTTACACTTCCGGATCATGCTTCTAATTCACCTTCAAAACAACACTGAGTGACTGCTCGTGGCTCGTGAGTGAAATGTCGTGGCTTCTCTGATGCAACATCTAATTCACTTTGTCACATAATATGTATGTATATACCTGCACACGTTCAGTATATCCCATTCTTCTTCGTGATCTGGCATATGAACCTCGTCTTTTTAGTTTCATTCGTGACAATAAAAATGGAGGGACTGAAATCATGCACCTTTGTGTGTCTTTTTGTAACTATTGAGCGATATAAAGCTCTATTTTTAGGGTCACAAAATTAATGGCCCTCGAGTTGTTTCAAACTTCGGAAATTGATTAGTATTTCTTGCTACAATAATGACTTGATTTCCGGTGGTCCCTTTTAGACATGTAAGCATGTGGAATAATCATCATTCATGAAGCTTTCATCAATAATCGAAAGCAAATTTCAAAATATATTGTCTTCGCAGCAAACGCAACTACCACCACCATCATTCAACGTAGCATGCAAACCTTCCTAGTCCAACGCCAGAGTAGCGGTCTCAAGTATCTTATGATTCATCGTTGCATGTCTCTGTCAAACGTATTATTATAAATATGGACGTGTTTCTTTTAATGAGGAATGACTTGTAATTTGTGTCAAAGTGAAATATTGGCTCAGTATTTGTCGTATAACTTGTATATGACGAATATATGCAGATTGGCTATTGTATTTTTGGTTCGATACCACTGGCGACTTTGTAAATCATCTGAAGGCAATGTACAAATTGGTGAATTCGTATCTATTTCATGGAATAGTAGACGCGCGGTCACAAAGCTTGTGTGTCTAGGAAAGTAAAACAGGTCAAACAAAAACTGCTGAGAGAACATATAGATACTAAATTTATTAGCGGTGGGTAACTCCAATACTTGAAAAGGGCAGGAGACGATCACCACCTCCAGAATATTAGAACCTGTTTTCCTGTATCATTTATATGACGAGAGAATTGGAGCTTCCGTGATAGCAACGTAAGTGAAGTAGTATAGTGTTGCTGTTAGTGTGGTAGTAAGTGCACTCATCCAGATATAATAATTCAACCAGCTTTTGATACTTACGAAATGAGCTCATCAATTATTTAACCCAGTTCTTCCCTGATTATCAAACATCCGGGCCTGGCTTTCGCTCCAGACCTTCCTCCATCCTATTACATGAATATCTATAGCTTTTTACTCCGCTTTAGTTGTTGCTCCTGATATTTCACCACGTATATAAATATATATATTCATGTATATATATATGAATGTATAATAAAATATCTAACGCTCCGTGAATATTATTACCCCAACTTGAATATTGCAACCACAGCATTGGAATGAAGGGAATGGTGGTGGTGCTGAGCTGATGATATGGACGCACACGCTTCCCCTTGCTTGTAATAGCTGGCTAAACACACATCCATAACGAAATAGTGTTTTAGTGAGCTTAAACCCAAACTGAAAGTTTGAGGTTGAGTTTGGAGTTGAAAAGTCGTCGTCGTCGTCCTCTCTCTCTCTCTCTCTGTTGTCATGAAAATCCAATTCCACAATAATAAATTCCAGCTGGCGAACTCAATTTTAATTCACATTGCACACTGGAAAGTAAGTAGGTGGTGGAATGGTGTGTGTATGTGTGTATTGTATGATGCAAGTGTGCATTGCATGCCACCACTATATTTAATGTACCTACTTGTTTTTAGGACATCCTGCACGATTCATAAGGTGTGCTCGCCCATATTCATAAATATTATGTACAATATACATCATCATGTTATATATATGATGCTTCAAAATTTCAGATACCCAAACACCATGTTCCATAAACATATTATATCTATCTAAATATATATATATATATTGTATACCAAATATCAAGTTATGCACGAAAAGAGTCACTAGATTTTGGTGGTTTGACAGGTTACAGGAACATTTATAGAATGATGGATGGTCCAATGGAAATGACGGGACACATTTGCTTCCTTTCTGAAAATGGAGAAAAGGAAGAAGTTCCATGCATACATTTGCGTTTCAAAAACTATGATGCATAAGCCTAATAATGTGTGTGTGTGTGAGCGGTGCAATGTTTATGAGCAAAGAGTAGAAGTAGCAGTTTGGTAGTTTTTATGTTTGAATGTGTCACCTCACTTTCCTGCCGTTCATTTAAGCTCAAAAGGCATAATATACAGGACTCACATGCAAATTTCTATTTCTATACTATATCATGGTTACAGTAAGGTTTGGTGCTAATAACATTATTATTTTTTATTATTTATTATTGCTGTCTTCATGATGTATAACTCTTGTGCGAGCATTCTGTGCCAAGAATTTATTTCATCTAAATTGAATACAAATATATTTTCCAAAACAAGCTTTAATATATATAACTAACAACATCATATTCAAGTCACACGTGAGCTAGTAAATAGTAATGCAGTGACTGTGGTGCATAATGATATATTATCTGCATACAAACATAAACTACTCCATCATCCAAAAATCCTTCATTGCATTGTCTATATAATTTTCTCTGCGTGAAACTGTATAAAAAAGTAATATCAAGGTAGTTGGAACAGGATGATGACAGCTAAAATGGTCATTTAAACAGAGAGTGTGTGAGTGAACTCATGTGTCCATTACAATATCTTGCGAATTGGTCCCAGTCCATTAAAATCGAATAATATGTTATGCACGAGCAGTAGCGTACTCTTTTCCGAAAAGTTTCCCATTTTATTTCTGGTTACATGTGGATTTTATGGTGTTTAAAAAATGTAATAGCTTGAATCGAAATTCTTTCCTAAAAATATACACACACACCGACAAACCAACTGCATTTTGATACACCTTCATCGCGCATCACGTGTAACTTTAATGTATTTTGTTGTGGATGGGGATGTTTGAAAACAGGCTGACTAAAAGTAGATGGAGCGTATCATATGCATTGTAAGTATAGATACACATATATACGTGGAAAAATGTCGTCGATGAGAGGTCAAGGATCAAGAATATAGAAGCAGTTCATCTTTTGGAATCCCCCTGTTCATTTTGCCCGTACCGCTTCGTTCTTCGTCTTCCACTTCCCTCCTTCTTTCCCTTCTTGCTCTGTTCCCATGCAAGTAGAAATAGGATTTTGTTGACCCCTTCCCAATATATTCATCAAGTCAGGACGTGAACAGATTAAAGTGATAAGGTTGACAAAATAAATTGGATTCTTTCTTGATATTACTTGTTCCTCTTCATCCGTATCTTGGTGCTTCTTTTTTTCACAAGGAAAAACTTTTTTTGCCCCCCACACCACACCAAACCACCACCATATGCAATGATGTCACTCTCCATATTATTTTTGGGTGTTTTATTCCATGTTGTGTGTAATACATAATACTGAACGGTAAAAGTAAAGAGGAGAATGTACATGACGTTCCTATAAATTCTCTTGTAGCCTAATCCATATAAAAGATCTACCTATCTTTTCAAACTTTACTGCTGCATGCAATCATGCCCTTCACCCATGACTTGTTTCCCTCTTGTACGTCATGCGAGTCTGTTAAATCCAACAACTGTTTTGCACTGCATTTTCTCTTTTCCGATCCGTGTGCCAAGATTTATATACATCCTTACTTTAGTTGCATTCAAACAATGAAAAAAAGTTCATGTTTGTACCAGTTAATGTCATCAAATAGTAAACCCGTTGTTGAACACAATATTATCTACATTTAGCTGCATACATACTCACTAGAGTTGAGTGATTTATCTGTCTCACAGACGATTTTATAAATTTTGGAACTAAAGGTGAATGGTTTATTTTCCTTGATACAAAACTTCCTTTTATATTTTGTGACGTTGTATCAAAACTGAAAGTTTAAGTAAGTTAACTATCCGCTCAACCACGTTAAACATACAATGATCTATAAGTAAAGATTGTTATTCAACTAATATATTTTCATTCCACTTATAGTCCTTCGTTTTCCTTCCGTGTGTGCCCCCAAAGTTATCCAATTTATGGTTAGTGATGGCTGACAAAAAAATGTCACTTGGTTTTGGCTTCATTACAATTTAATATGGTTTGTATCACATGGGCAAATAGCATTTGTGACTCTTTTGAATTTTCCTAAGAGAAGTTACAGTATGGTAGCACCAGCTAACTTGAGTTTGGTCTCATCATGTGATGAGATCTTTGGACGAGTTCGCCCTGTGGTCTTGTTCATTTTTGAGGAAGAAGGAGAAGTAAATGGCATTTATACATTTATGTAATATCATGGTTAGCCTGACCTTTTCTCCTCTCTACTACATACATAGGGATATACTTATATTCCTTTAGAAGAACAAGCTGTAGTGTTTCTGGCTCACTTATTTTTATCTGTATCTTATATCGATTCTTGTTAAATTCTCTCAATTTCCCATTGCCTCTCCGTCCGTCCGTGTTTGCTGCCTGCTGACTCAATTTTAGTGTTAGTAAAGCAATTTACTATGTCACTTTGATTCCATATTCTTTCCAGTAATATAACCCTGATGGAGTCCCTCCTAACCAGTTTAGGAAACAAGTTTAACCAATAACTGGAATGGAAAATTCTACAAAAAACCAATGTATACAACAGGAAAAAGTACGTTTTTCCTTTCTCCCAACTTTTTTTCCTTGTTTCCAATTCTCAAACTATAAAATTATCTGAGGATAGTAGGATTTACATCGTTGACAGTGGTCCTTATCCCTTCCGTTCGCTTTCCTGGAGTTGAATGAAATTCAAACGGAACAAGAGTTGGAATGAGATGAGAGTTGAGGATGATTACTTTCCATTCAACAAGACAATTGTAATGCATTACACGAACCTCACAATACACGCACCAAAAAGAGACACAAAACATTTATTGCTTTTGAAAACAGAGCACAGGATCAGCATCTAAAGGCCATGGAATTGATGAAGGGCATGTGGTAATTTGAAAGTAGAAATAACTGCAATTCATGATATTTCTCCGTTTTATTTGCCACGACACTTTCTGTTTTTTGATTAAACATGAGTTATTTATTAGAAACGTTTCAGTAAATCTCTGGTGTCCGTTTATTTCCTTTGGATTTTATGTTTCGTGTGGGTGGGATGTCTCCCTAATTTGTTGTTCTTGGACGTACGTATATGCATATATATACTTAGGATACAGTTTTCTGCTATTATCACCAGTCCAGATCTCGATGTCGACGTCCTTTTTTCAGGGACATGATGATTGCAGTCACATTGAAGTTTCTATTACAATTACAAGAAAAAAGAGCAGCAACACACGAAAATGTACACAAACAAACCCAAAGTTTTTTGTATCAACATAAACATAAATGCTAAGCACGAAAGCGTACCAATAGACAATTCAATAGGAGTAATGTGAATGCACAGGAAAGAAAACTAGCAGTGTTTCTGTATAGTTGCAAAAAAATATTTAGACAATAAAAGTTGTCCTCCTCGGAATATATATGGTTGGGACGGAGAATTAGAAGCTAGCAGTAGTAAGTACGAAGAAACTTGTTTTCTAAAAGCTGATGGCATTACACAAGGATGAAAATGTATGAAAGACTTAATTTAACACAAGTAGACAGATTGGATGTGTGCTGAGTAGTATTTTGTGTCCTTTATTATTATGATACGACGATGCAATGTACCACCAGCAGTAGTAGCAACAAAATGCGTTTTTCTACTCGCTTTTTTCCACTTCTTTTTCCATTCACCAGTTTAGTCGTGCAATTTTTCTTTCGTAGACGAAGAAAATAAAATGGTGGAAAACAGAGAATATGTTCGCTCGTCCTCATCGTCATCTTCATCAACATTCCTAATGCCATTGGTATTCTTATGGTGTTTGTAAGTGTTTAGCGGTGCCCTTTCCCCTCGCTTGTTCTTTTGCAGCTGGAAAAGACTGTTTCGTTTAGGGAAGCTAAATTTAATTTTTACGGCTCCAGTCATTTTTATTTTTGTGTAGGGACAGAAAGAGAAAGAGAGAAAAAAAGAAAAAGAAAGCAGAAAAAAATTGTCTATACATTGCACAAGTGAGGAAAGTGCAATAGAATGCTTTCTACTTTCCACTCCACGCAGGCATTCAATTAACCAAGTAACGAGCATGAGAAATGAAAAAGCAAAACAAAAAACAGTACATAAAGTTTAGTATGTGTAATGCATGAAAAATATGTATATTCCGCTTTTTAATTTTGTAATAAATAAAGAAACCATTCGGCAAAGTAAGACTGAATTTTTTTCTTGAAAAATTGTAACTTCAGTGGGGGATATTTAGCAAAGAAAAATAGTTACTTTAGATTACATTAGATTTGATTTGTTAAAACTCGGCAAAAAGTTACTTTGTTCATTTCTCTCAGCATTATAAACACAACAAATATGACATCCCTCTTTTCAAACTCGACTAATAATATTATCAATCATAGTAGTGCATATTATTATGCTAGATTTTGTTTTGCGTGCAACTTCTATAGAAAAACTACTTACTTACATATGTTGTATGTATGCACACATGCGTCAATTCTTTTCATACTATTCTTTTGCTGTGCAAGCATATAAGTTGATACAAATATAATTTATATTTTATACATATACACAAATAGGGAGTCGGATGGTTGCGTGACCTTTTTTCTCTTTCTTTTCCCATTGTATTCATGTGTATTTTTATTTCGATAAAAAAATACTCTTTTTTTGATGCTTTGTGCATGCAATAAAAAATTGGTACAGTAAACACAGCTCATGTAGCAAATGAAGGAGAAACTGAATGGGAAAAAAACGGATGGGAAGAGAGAAGGGAAATTTGTCATACATTCATAAATATATATATATTGTATATGTATATTATGTACATTCATGTACCTAAACATATTGTGAACTATCATAGTTATTACTCCCACAGTAAGAACAGTAGTAGGCGGGGAAGAGAACAAAACTAGAAAGTAAGTCCAGTTAATTGGAGCCTGTACAAAAAAATGATGATTGCAAATGCGTTTGGCTGTCTTATGCATTTACTATTCTATTGCGGGGAGGCAACTGCTCCTTGCTGTGATTTGGCAAAAAACCTAATAGCTTGAAAGGATAATATGTATATGACAAGTAGTGAAACAATAGAGCAGTTGCCCTTTTTTCCCTTTCACAATAAATAACTTGTAGAAATATCTCTTTCTATTTTCTATATATATTTACATATATATATATATTTATATATAAGAGAGTTGGAAACAGTCGTACTTTTCCCCTATTGTTTTCCTCGCCGCCATATCTTATTAACGGAGGGTATTCATTTACTCAATAGTCATCGTCATTCTTGCTTTTCCGCTGCTGGCTTCTGCATTATAGTTAAAGGAAAGAAGGCACGAGTCCAATCACGAGAAATTGGCAAATGCTACCAAACCAGTTCTTTCTCTCTTTTTTTTTGCTAAAATGAAATCTAGTGAGGGGGAAATCGATATATGTAATAATAACGCAGTACAAAAAAATTGTAGATATGTTGCTGTTGGAACTATTGGAAGAACCCAGATGGAATAAGGTTTTTAATGTACTCTTTTTATGTCGCTCCCGTTGCTCTTTACTTCTGAGACATTGTGTATTATGTCTTGTGTATGTGTGTGTGTGCCCATGTGCGCTCAACTCAGACATAAACTTGTATATCGAGTAATACTGTCTTGTATGAAGTAATACTATGTTCCATTATTCTTCTTTTGTGTCCCCTTTCATTTGCCTTCTCCTCACTCTCACACAAAATGCCTTGCCTCGTTTTCCCGTTGAAAAAAAGTTGAGTTTTTGGCACAAGTCAGGGAGCGACTCCTTCTGCTCCTATATGGTGTGTAGCCATGCAGCCAAAACGGAGTGGAGTATGATATCAACGAATCAAATTAATATGCCAAATAAAATTTCCAGATAAAGTAAATGTCAGAGTAGAAAACAAAAACTTTGTCTCGCCAAACTTGAGACACTTTTCCTTTTCGGATAGATAGAATAGATCTTTGGTGTCGTACTTTATTCACGTGTCACATTTATACTTTTCTATATATACACACTAAAAAGGTTCTTTTCTATGCATGTAAATAATTGTAGAGAAGCGAATGTAAGTGAAAAACAGGAGTAGTATCATGATTTACTGTTTCACTCCATCTCACTCCCGGTTTCTTTCTTTCCTTTATATTTTTGACCCTTTGAAACACAAGCAAAAGCCATTCTCACTTCCTTCCGCATCCCTTCCGTCTTTCTCTTTCTCATGAAGAAGGCACAACGATGGATTCGTATTGTCACGTACTATTGTGTGGAGGTACGAGTTTCTCGAAATGAAGCATAAGGGAAGAAGATACATAAGTTAAAGCGGTAGCGTGGTTGTGTCGCACTGGTTCTTCTCCATGTTTTTAAGAAACGTACATGACATACTACATAATTATGTACCTACATACCTATACTTATGAATGCGGTCATCATCATCATCATCACCACCAGTTTGTACAATATTACTTTTCTTCATTTCGATTTGATCACTCTTCTTCCGTGTTCACATTTCCAAAAATGACAAGAAAAGACGGCTCCTTGCAAAAAGCTGTAAACTGACTGCTGATAAATGTTTTTCAG
This sequence comes from Orchesella villosa, assembly GCA_036850725.1. Taxonomy (NCBI): domain Eukaryota; kingdom Metazoa; phylum Arthropoda; class Collembola; order Entomobryomorpha; family Orchesellidae; genus Orchesella; species Orchesella villosa. Next base: position 22,415 of record JAANSM010000182.1, on the reverse strand, counting down.
TATCATCAACCATCCAGCAAGCATAAAGAAGTCTTATAGCTACACGATGACGACTCACACACACACACACACAGCCTAAAGAACTCAACTCAACTACTCTGCATCGCATCACTGAGTTCAGTACTGCTCCTGTTTCCATGTCGTTTCAAAAGGAAATTTGCTCATTCCGCTCTATTTTCTTCCAAGAATAGGATTAATATATCTGAAGCACGTGACTGACTGTCACAACGCCATAGAAACAATGCTTTAAGGTTTTCTTGCTGCAAGCAAAGTAAAAACTTTTGGAACCTTAATACATGTAACGTACTCAAGTCATAGATATTTATAGTTATAAGTAGGCTAGCGTAGAAATACATAAGTATGCATGTGGACTCTTGAAAATAGTCTTGGAAGTTGGAACTTTGAGAGAGACAACGTCAGCCAAACAACAGGACTAAGTGGAGAGTAAGAGAAACGCTCGTTTTCTTATTTCATTTTATCAGCAGAGCAAAATGCGATTTTCTACGCAAAGAGGTAGAAGACTACATTTGTTCGTGTCCTCAAGAACTTTGTGATTTAGAACTGTTTTGTATACAAAAATAAGGTATAAATACTAACTACGAATTTGGCCGTTATAGCTATGTATATATTTTAACATAGTTATACGCTGGGAACGTAATGCGTATGTATGGCAAAGAGAGGTATAAACTTCACCTTGTTTTGTGACAGCAAAGTAGTGCGAGTGAGGAAATAGCCGTTTTGCTAAAGAGCCTACTCATTCAATTCCACACATTCACTCACTCAACTCAGACATCTTGAGCGAGTCAAAATGAATGACAAATTTTCCATTTCCCATCAGTCTTCCATCTCATCTATATGCTTACGTCTGCTTGTCTTGTAAGCTTAATTTAGTGGCATAGTGCTAAACTGTACACTTTAGGTGTAATCAAGAAAGGGAATTTCAGTGTAAGTCAAACGAGTTAGGTATTTTTTTCCTATCATTTCTTCCTCTTTCTCACGTTACACACGGTGATACTCAGAAGTTGGGTTGAGAATGAAACAAATTTGCATTCTTCGTCGCAACTTACTTTTGCAAGATTACGAATAGAGTTGAGTATAGAGAAAGGAACGCGTATCCTATCATTGCAACAAGCTGTCTGTCTACCGTTCTTTCTGGAGCCCAACTGGAATTGAATCTGATGACGATGATGATGATGATGAACATAAGATATACCAGTTTGCTAGGAGGCACGATATAATTTGAAAATTCACAAAGTCATTCACTTCAATTCTAACGAGGACAATGATGATGATCTGTTTAAATTGTGTAGTATCACACAAGAGCGTGTAAGTGTGAAACTACTTGCCTTACTTACTTTCTGGCTGTTCTCGCGGAATGAAATGGTTGCTCCTATTTATCTCGATGGAGGCGATACTAGCATTATTATTCCAAGTTAGTGACAATGATGATGATGATGCAAAAAGGGAATTGCATAGCCGTACTACCAGTTAAGTGTACTATGTAGCATCGTTTTATTATTAAATGTAGAATTGTAGTAGCGGCGCGGAAGGCGAAATGGGGACAACGAGAATGGTTTTCTCTTCTCCTCCCATGTATGGTTTTGCTCTGTGTGCTTCCACATCATCTATAAACTTTTTTAGCATGCACATCTCGTCTTCTCTCTTAACTCTTGGCAAGACGTTAATGAAAATGAGCAGCAGTAGCGGGAGATGAGAACTATTGGCTCTAAATATATATATAAGTAAGTTTATACTTATATATACTTTCGTGTTAACTAAGGAATGGGGTATGAGGACATGAAGTTGGAATGAGAAAAAGAAAACATGGCTTCCAATTATATGCATCTCATGTCACTTTCTCTTCGTCCCCGTCTTCTTCTTCGTCTGTTCCGTCCACATCTTCTATTTTAAATCCTTCCACTTCTTCCTCTCTCATTCCTTCAGTCTTTCTTTTTGCTCAAGCCGGGTGGTGGGAGTGGAAGGAAGATATGGATGCCTCCATTCCTTTCCTCCTGCTCAGAATTCCAGGAAAGCTACTAAACTCTGTACTTATATAAGACCTCTTTCTACGGGTGACTATATAGCCGCACGGCAATCGCACAATTCCACTTTCCCCAGGCATATCGTCGGAAGGAAGAAGCTGGCTGACTAGACGAGATTCCCGTCTTGCTTCTCTGCTTTCACTCATGTAATCGGTGGAGACGGATGGTTGTATGGTGAAACTGCTGGAGTACAGGATGAACAAAACAATAGAGTGGAAAAAGAGGAGAGCTAGAGAGAATGTGTCTGTGTCTCAAGCTGCGTAATCCAATACAAGGAGAGCCATAACAAGGAGCATATTATGTAACTAATAGTTTTGAATGCATTCTCCTCCAGAATTGTGAATTACCTTACAAAACGTGGTGATGTATATCCTTATTGTTAAAAATACTACACATATTTTCTATATAATTCCTTTAGTTGCTTGTTCCTCTGCGTTTCCTTGCATCCTTGAAACGAGAGTCACGATCAAGGAAGAGTAAAAGAAATCGGGAGTAGAAAGAAAGGAAAAAAGTGCTGCTCTCATTCTCGCTCCCAGTTTTTTTCTTCACTTGTACAACGCATCGCTCTTTTCTTTTTCGTACTCGTAATGATATGACATCAAGTAATGTTGAGTCAGTTAGCTACAACCGTGGAAAAAGAATCATTCAGTGGAGAAAGAGCCAGCATGAGCCAGTCTCTCCCAATGCCGAAAAGAGGCTGGCATTTTCCCTCTTCTTCACACAGTGAGGAGAAAGTCAAGTATATTTTTTCATTCTGGTGACAGTTACAAATAACAAGGGAGTAAAAAAGGCAGTTTCATTATTACTCGACGCCGTCGTCGTCCTCGTCGTCATGGACGATGCTTACGTACTACATACACGGCATTTTAACTAAAAAGAAAAAAAAATGTTTTACTATTGCATTACATTACATTTTCTATTGTGTCTTTTCTAATAGCTTATGTATGTAACTATATAATTTGTATATTTTATAGTCCCATCATCATCTACTTGCCTTGACTTTTAACTACACAGAGAGCGTTTGTACTTATGTGTATGTGTGTGTGTGTGCAAAAGTTTCTCTTTTTCCATTCCTCTTGAGCAATCCACGTTACAAAGGAAACTGGTCTGGTGTCTAAGAGGGCACGTTCTCTTCTGACTCCTTGCTACTCATTTTTAGATAGTTGTGTGATCAAAGTTTTAAATGTCTATTTGCCTACTTGCTTCTTTCCCTTTTCCCCTTACATTTGTACAAGGTGCACTTTTACACTTTTCCTATATTATGTGAAGATGTACAAGGAGCAAGTTTTATAAAGCTGGACCAACTTGTCATTGCCAGCACTAAACGAAGAGAGAAAGAGAGAGAGAGAGAGAAGGAACTCATTAGGTTATTGTTAACATTTAGAGTTCAGCGCTTGCTACTTCTTGCCTTCTTGCTTGCTCATACTCACTTTCCAGAGATGAAGTTAAACTGGTGAGAAATGTAAAACGGAATGTAATAACATCGTTCCTCTCCTAAACTAATCTTTCCCATTTCAGTGTGCTGTATTGCATCTCAAAAAATATCTTAGAGTGAGAGCGCAGCTCAAGAAAACTGTTAGGTTAAGGAGAATAAAAGTTAGTAGAAGATGATGATCATCAGATGATGATGCTCAAAGAATTTTAATTAAACTACATTCAAAAAATATGCATACAGAGAGAACTCCTTAACATTCATTCATTCACTTGCTGTACAGTAATACAGAGAAACATGGTTTGAGTATGCATGCCATCTCATCTCATTCTAGCTTCCTTAAGAATTTTGAGAGGTCGGTCAAGCTACAAACATACACACTTGTACTTTGTATCCATTGTATTGATGCGTGCAACTTCGTTGAAAAAGTTAAATAGGAAATGTTTATTGACCACGTTTTGTATTTAAAATAAAGTATATATATGTATGCCAATGACACCAAGTTTAATTCTAGTGAAATTTGAAATTGTCATACATTTTTGAAAAGACATGAACTCAATCTCTCTAAGGAATTCGAGTAAAACTAAATGAGCAAACGGAAAAGACTAAAGAATAGAGAGGGAGAGATAGATACGAACTTGCTTGCTCTGTAACATTTTAGAAATAAGTTTATTTTACACTAGCAAAAAACCATATCATTCTCTGACTGTTGCGCCCACCACCATCACCATCTCATAAGAAAAAGCTATACTTGTACTTCTCTTCCTCTAACGAGCTCATACCATCATGTAATCATCGTCACGTGCAGTAGTAAAATTGGGAAGTGCATTTTATACTAAATGCATGCGTATGTATGTAGGTACCTAACTGGAAGGATCCATGAAAGGATTCTCTATAGCTGAAGCAGATATTCTCTTTGTAGCAAGGCATTTCAGACATTACAATAGGATCCACCCTTACCCTCAACCATTTAAGCGCTGTAAAATACGATCTCAAATTTAATTTTGCCCTTGTCCTACACTCCTCTTACAAATACAAAAGTGGAAGTTCTCTATAATAAGTTAGTTTTATACTAGACGGCTATGGCTTCTCAAGCATTGGGTGGAAACCGGCAAATAAAAAGTAGAAAATTGGGAATGGGAAACGAAATGAGCGAGAAAAAGAAAAGTAGAACTCTGTGAGTAAAAGCATGTGTCTTGCTTGCCGAGCTTAAATGTATTCTTTGACTGCGATGCGATCCTGATGCGCTCTTCTGTTAAAGGCTTTCAGTACTATTAGAATGCTGCATAGTAGCACCAATCCTATATGAATGAACAGCCGTAATAAGATTACTTTGCTCCTGTTGCTGATACTTACTCTTTTCTTTCTGTCTATATTTCTCTAGCAATATCACTTGAATTTACGCACACGCATTCAGACAAAATGCATATATACTTCCTGAGTGCTACTGCCAAAAAAACGGGAAGAAAAAGGTTCAATTCATTTCAGCTACAGAGAAAGCTTAAGTACTCCACCAATGTAGTTATGTATAAAGAGTATATATGTATGGGTTGTAGTAGTAATGATTGTGAGTGTGGTAACCGGCTATCTCGTTCATTTCGTAGTTGAGCTTTCTCCTGCTATAAAATGTACACATTTATGTTTACTTTACATTCTATAGTACCATCAACTTATAGAATGAACAAGGAATCCTAAGTGTGTATGTGAGTGGTGGAAATGGGAAAGGTAAAAGCATATAAATATGTATGGTTCGGAAGTGTATGTGAAGTTGGAAGTTGGTTATCCAAAAAATCGTTCCTAACAAACCTCCCTTTTCAGTCCATGAAACTCATACCTATTCTACAAAAGAATTTCGAATTTGAGAAAGTGTAATGCAAAATGTTATTCCTGCTTACCTCTTCTTTTCAACTTGTAGTTTAACTAGATTGTACCCACTGCTTATCTATTTCATGATTATTTTACTGCAGAATATGTTCATATAGTGGAATATGGTGTAATTATGTTGTAGCACATTTTGGCGGCGTCCACTACGACTTTCTATTTGCTCCTTGTCCTCTACACAATACTAATGAAAGATACATTTGGAGTGGAGGGGAGTGAGAAGGGAGACTAATCAAGCTCATAAGCGTTGTGTAAAACAGTGAATGTACTAACTACTGGGCTGTAGCTATAGTCATACAATCCTGAAATCAGTAGTTGGTCAGCAAAAAGCTTACATTTAAAGCATCTCTTAACTTCTCCAAAATATCCATATAATGTAGGAGTTATGTGCATGTGCCTAAATTGATGTGGGCTCAAGTGCGTGAAACGAAGCAATAAGAAATGCTTCGGGTCATTTAGCACAAGAGCTTAAGCACGAGTGCAGCACTACTAGTGCTTGTCTAATGTAAAATTGGAATTGTGCAGTTAAATTTGCCTATAACCATGTACCACTGTAATATGAGCTTGTGTGACGTGACATGACCACTGGTTATCACCATTTTCTTCGTGAGAAATACATGGCACATGTTAGGATCACAAGGGTGAAATTAAAGCAAACAAAAGAGGACATTAACTTGATATAAAAAAGTAAATGGACAATCATAAAGTGATATGGTTTGGGGACTGGACATCGTAGTCAACTCTACGTCTATGTCGTTACAATCTAGCTTTGTGTTTGTGAGTAATGAGCACTTGGTGTATTATATCCATATGTGTTTTAAATGAAAAAAACTCTCTTTTGCATTTTGTTACAGACGACGACTGAGCTGCCCTAAAGTAAAGTAAGAAAGCTTGTCGAGGCTACCAAAGTGGAGAAGAAGAACAGTGTAAAAAATATTACAAGATGTACCGTTATCAAGGAACAACGAATCGATCCAATGGGATCTACTGTGAGCCAGACAACAGTCCTCATCACCATTTTTCACCCCCGCCTCACGCGACAAAAAAGTCGGGCAAAATGAGGAATCATCAACACCGTGTGAGCAGAACGAATAATCGATCTCAACATTTGTCGCAGCAGCAAGCACGAAATGAAGTAGAATCCGAAGTCGACTCCTCATCAGAAGTTTCTGATGGTACGTACCAAGATTCAGACCCTCACTCTGCTGCTTTGACCATGTCCAATCGACTGAACATCAACACAAATGGTGAGTTTGCGAGCGGCATAAAATTCTTCCTTTTTTTTATTACAGCTCTGTATAAATATATACCTACAAAGTGTATTAGAAAGTATGTGCATATATATCCTGCCCCCTTCTCTTTCTCTCTATCAATTCAGTTTTGACTGTGAGCCTCCCTTACAAAATTATGGTTTAACTTTCACTCAGCCGACGTCTCCTGAAAAAAAAACTCTCACAGTCACTTTTCACACAGCACGTTACCACCATCATTGGTCAAACCATTTTTAAGCTTTCTTCAGGCAACCAGACCAGGAAACAGTATATAATGTACTCTTTTACTCTCACTCATCTATTTACCCTCTCTCCTGTCTATTTGTTCGGGTAGTAAACTATCGTATATCACCTTAAGTAAGTACACAGCCAATATATATCCGAATTTCCCCTTCGGCCGTGCTGACAAACCCGTTTTTGCTTTCCCATTCCTTCGACTTGTCTTGCTATCATTATCCCAACTCATCATGATGAAAAACTCCGCCTCCTCCTGACTTTTCAAAGGGTAAAAAAGCTGGTGATAAACGGACAACGGATAGCTCTACTCAATTTATTCCCTTCCGTCAAATATTTTTTTGTCCGAACCAAATACTACGATGACTACTCCTCTCTTCATTCCGTCTCAACTCATTTTTTCTCTCCCTTTTGAAAACTCTGGCTTGACCAGGGACTGTGTTCTTCCAAACATGAAGGAGACGGATCTATCGTCATGATGATGATCATGGCCATTGGGGTGAGAGTAATAGTTCTATTTGGGAAGAGGGGGCAGGTTTTTAATATAAAAATAGCTTATCGTGATGTGATGGTCTCAAAATCCAAGCTAATAGAGGCTTTCATCGAGAAAGTGTTTTTGTATTAAACTCGGAAGTAGTCAAGGTCAGCCTTTGAAGATTCTTAAAGAGGAAACGCCCACAAATATATCAACCACGACAAGATTTTTCCTTTCACAATTTTCCCCGAACTTGCACGATGTAGCATTTTTATGTGGATTAAAATGACCTTCTGGAATATTTTGCAAGAGGTGCGTGTATTCATGCTAGAACCTTTCTGAGTAGAGTTCTCTTTTTGAAGCAACAAGTCGTAAGATTACGTAAGGTTGAATGTACTAACAATAAAGTCTATAATAGCTACGAATAATGTAAGAAGGTTCTAGTAACACATCTAATTTTGAGCATAAGTTAAGAACGTAAGGCAATTGGATGTTGAAGCAGAAAAAACTGGAGCCATGTAATATTAATTTTAACTTATTGCGTAAATAAGGAAGATAGCGGGAAACATGGGAGCTCGTAAGACCGCAACGCACGTCAGTATAAGTCTCTCTCATTCTAGACCCTTGTGATGAATGGGTTTATAGGGAAATCTGAGTTGCTCCTCATGAGTAATAGGCCTTGCTTACTTTCGGCATGAACTCTCATTTATCTCAATTTTTCCCGTTTTCCTCTTCTGACTACAACCATAAATTAACAAAGGACGGCGTCTAGAGCAGCTGTAACTACTTAAATTCTATTAAAACAGGAGTATTGACTAAGAATGTAGTAGCGCATCATTAGTCTATTCTATACTACTGGGAAACTAGCATAGATAACCTATAACGTCGTGCTGTTTACACATACATACATTATGCATCTCTCTTTTTTCCCTAGTCATTGTTATAAAGTCGTGTTAAACTTCTTAATAAAAATGAAAAACGTATATGGAAGAATGACGACAATTACGAATTGAAGTTTACGATTTTATTTAGCTGAGTATGCAAAGTTGTGCTCATTCACCGAACTCTTTTTTTATGTCTGATCGATTCCACTCTGCAGTTTATGACTGGCGCTATGCATTAAATGAGGTTGTCAATCTTTACATCCATACATGATGCATAGGGTAAGCTATATGGAAAATCAATATGGCTGTGTAACTATAAATTCACTCACACTAAAATTTTCATTCACCCAAAGGCAGCTTCAGTCAGCAAAATAAACGCATTCTCAAAAGTTTGTGGAGGCTCAATAAAAACAAAAGAATGTTTAATACGGCAAATGTCATGTCACAATATAATGTGATGCTATTTTTCCATCCATTTATGATTCCAACCAAAAGTTGATGTTTATGTATGATCTTTTCTCTGTGCCTCTAAAATAATCACCAGCAGGCAAACTAGACTCCCAATGCGTGGAAATATGTGCATATTATGTCTACACACAAAATGAAATCGTCTTATGAGAAAAGAAGACCAAAAAAAGAATGATTCAAAAAACATACTTCAACTTTCCCAAGAAAGGAGCACAGCAAAGGAATGAAAAGTGATGGAATTTAATTTGATTTCAGCTCATAAAAACTGGTCAAAGAACGGAAACCTTGCCTTTTTTATAGATTCTCTCCGTGTTTTCAATCCAGACTATGAAGCTGCAAGTTTATTCATCTAGCGAGAAGCTGACAGGAGTTGAGTCCGTCCATAAAAGCATACACAGAAAAAAATATATATGAATCAGCTAATATAATATAGTAAACTGAAGATTCACAACAACTATTAGGAAAATGGGTCTCCCCATTCCTTCCAACGTGGAGTATAACAATAAGGAATAGATAGAGAATGACGGGTTGAATAATATTTAGATATGCGTCTACTTCTATCCCACCATTAATATATATTTTTGTGAGGAAAGTAAAACCAAGACAAGGGAGAGGGAGAAGGAAGCTAGTTGTGTCCCGAAGGAAAAATCTCGCGTTGCCTCCCACTCCCATGAAAATGGACGATGTGCAAACATTCTTCAGAATATATGAAATTTGAAAAAATAAACCTAAATATTACATGCAAAGGTTCCCATGCATGTTGTACGTACATACATACATTTATGTATACGACGACTTCGTTATTCTTCCCTCTTATATTTTTATCGCACTCAAATTGGATTTGGAAATTTTACGATAGTACAGTGTGTCATTCCGTTCCCCGTCATTCTTTCGGGTTGCTATCTGCAAGGGAAAAGAAAAGGAGAGAGAGGAGGAAAGGCAATAGGCAATAGCAGAGGAAGCCCGAGAAAAATAATATAAATGATAGATTCTCAAACTGACTATTTTTGCTTGTTGTTTGCGAAGGACGGTGGGAGCAGCAGTGGCAAAAGTCGTAAAAACGAGGGAAATGGCATAAATATTCTAAATCAGACTAGTTTAGATAGTGACAACAGTTGTACCGTCGCGATCTGCCACCATCCATCCCATCATCATTTAAATTTTGCCTATATATATGGACTCCTTTGAGTAGATGCTCAATGCTCATGCATGCATGCTTCCGGAGCGGATGGACATATGGGAGCATGAGGGATATGAAAATTGAGCTTTGGGGCAAGTAAGCCTGACGACTAGGTTTACCAGCTAAAACTCACGTAGTCAGAATAGTACCAAGAGAGTTTTTGACCCATCTGCATTCTACAAGAGTAAAGGATTATTTCTGTGAAAATACGAAAAAAAATCCAAAATACATATTGCTTCATTCAATTTTAAACCCATATATACAATTGCTGTACATGAAGTTTCGAATCATACATACGCCAATTTTAGTATGTGATACGATTATGATAGTAACGGAAAATAGAGAAGTTTCTGGTTGTATACAGTTTTTTAACATTTTTAAGAAGCAATCACTCAACTGATAATAGAAGGCAGGAAGCTCCATTTTTTTGGTAAATGGATAAGAAATATGTTATTTGAGAAAGCAAAAATAAGTTATTTCAACAACGCACCGATCTCTCAAGCCTTTTGAGACTACTCTACATCGTCAACAATCGGATTATCCATATGCTCCACCAACTTTATAGCTGGGTATAAAGCGGAAGATTAGTTGAGAGAAAAAAATGCGAATTTCTGTAGCATAATATTTTGTTCATGTGAAAAGAGCTCCATGTATGTCAAGTATATAAAAGCAAGGAAGAACTCGTTCTGAAAGCGCTGAGATTTGTGTATGTAAACATTGAGGGAGCATCAGAAGACAGACACTTGTTTAGATGAATATGTCTTGTAACGTGAAGGAGAAGAAATCAAGGCAAAACTGTAAAGATTTAGCGAGAGAGAACTCAAGAACCATGTACAGAAGCTAAACTAAGTTTTCATGAAATTGTCAAGGGACATGCCAATGTCGATGGATTTACTGTTTTATTCCAGGAATATCTTGAGATTTACGGCATTTCTTGAATCACGCTTGAAGATTCTACTTGTAAAAACAACTCTCTTAGTGTACTGTCAATATAATATATACTTTTGTGTACCATTCTCCTAAGTACTGAGAGCGGAGCTAGCAAGTCTTTTAGTCACATGAGCATTTACATTCGGTGGGGTTGGCTTAGACATCGCTTTGTATCTTAATATTAAAGCGTGTAAAGCCTTATACTTATGGTTAGTACTTAAAGAGATGTAAACAAGCCAAGCCAACGCAATGACAAGACACAACGAGAAGTATTTTTAATCGTGGTTTGAAACATGGCATTAGTGAAAACTACTTGAGGTTTGAGAGCTGTTGATGATGAGCTGATATCTGGAAGGCTTTTGTGTTTTGAGTTATTTTCCGATTCCCTACTTTTCTTGCTATTCACTGTAATCCTCGAAATTTGCATGTAAGTAAATAGTAAGTAAACGTCTTTTCTTCCAACATGCAACATTTTGGATTCAAAATATAAAATTAATAACCATTTATTTGGACAACCGGTCAAATGCATAAATTCCAAAATGTATACGCTCGTCTCGTCACATTTCAGTACAAACCTTGTATACGCATGCATTTAAATATACTTTGTTATTTGGAGGATGGAGATAGCCCAGGATCTGGAACTGCTCGATTATAAACAAAAATTTCTTGTACTTGTGCTTACTTGTGGGTATGCTCGACTGTATAAATTCCTTAATAGCTCTATTTTGTTAAAAGTCAATAAAGCACATAGTATTATCAAGGAAAAGAGCAGAAGCTGAAGCAGCATCTGATCTTGTGTAAGACAAAAAAGTATCTGAAAGGAAGTAGGAGAGATAAGAGGGTTAAAGAAAAGGGGTTACACTCTCGTGTCATGAGTAATGCATCTCTCTTACTTATATGCCTATACATGTAATGCAGTAAATCCAAAGAGCTGCCATCAAATTCCTTATGAATGTATCTAAAGTCGATGAAGGCTCACGCTTCATTCTTACTTATAACACGCTCCTGTTCCATTCTCAAACCAAGTTATCTTTTTGTAGTTTTTGAGCGAGGAGGAAAGAATTTCTGGTATTTATTTATGTAAAAGACGGGTGCATGGTAGAAGTTGTAAGGGCATAAGGCACAACCATCTAATAATCAACATTGAATAATATTTAGGTTGTGAGGAAAGACACGATGATAATATAAGTATGTATAGAGATATGTATAACCTTATCCTGGAATGTGTGCTGCTTGTATCGTCTATTTACACATACTTTCCAGATGCGGCTCGAGGTTGTCGTGTAAAAGAAAATAAACTGACGATGAGTCAAGTCAGCAGCCATAGTCAGATTCAATATCCTGCTTGACCTTACTCTCCTTGAATTGAACAGTTAATATATGGTTCACTATTCAATGAGTTTGCTTTTTGAAGAATTTCTTTTTTGGCTCCTGGCGGGCTTCCTACTAATATTAAAGAATGGTTAGACCTACTCGGTATCTTCGTTTTCATGTTGCTACCTTTTTATCGGTTGTGGAATTTACTCAAGTCACAAGTTCTCTGTGACGCTGTATCAATTTTTTTACAAAGCTAACAATTTCCCTTTGAAATATGAGAATAAATGAGTTTACTTAGCTACGGAATTTTCCTAGTTATAGACGTACATGAAACATTTCGGAGAATTTTACAAAATTCGGTATAAAAGATGACCCCGTTTCTCATTTGATATACTTACTAGAATACAAATTTGTAGTTATATAAGCAAAAAAATTTGTATAGGATGTTGTGCCCAGAGGGAATTGCAAAAATATGACAAATTTGGTTAGTGCTCTTTGGCTATAGTGAAAATCAGCATGTGGATCCTGACAAGTTGGCAAACATTCTACTAGTCAACCATTTCAGAATAAAAATCTTAAAATCTTGAATTGGATTTCAAACTGACGTACAATTGAAATGATTGTATAGATACGAGACGGCGATGAACAGGTCGCTTGATTTCGTGCTACATTCTCAAACTCAAACGAACTTGCAAACAGTCAAATTGAATATTATCCAGTTAGTCGATACGAACTTTTTAATTTATTAGGTATTGGCCGATGATTCTGATACCTACTGCTTTTTAGTGGGTACACAACACTTGTAAAAGACCCTTTATAGTAAGCATAGCCATGGAACAAAAGCTGTTTGAAGCGCTTGAGAAATCACAAGGTTTCGATAGAACAAACGAACACAAAAGGGATTCCTTTCCTTGTAGCCTACTCCTCAGTAGCTTCCTTCAGCGAAAATGAATTTACCAAGTACTTGTTCAATATGTTTGAGAGTGCCAAGGTACATTGCCAGCGTTCCTTTTTTTTCTACCCATAAGGTAACATGAATGAACCAAGCATTACGGTACGCACACAGGAGTAATGCTGTAGAAGTGGCGAATGCCATTATTTTACGCCTAGACTCGAGAAAAAGAAGTAATTTGAAGGTTTTATGTTTCAACTGAAGGGAAGCGTGTCTAATGGAGAAAGAGCAAAGGTGTGTCATGAACATCTCCACTTTTTACTCTTTTTCATGTCTTCATACATACTTACATTTTTATACTTTGTAGCTATCCCTTCCAACCACCTCATGCACTCCAAGTACTCCAAGGAATCTCATATGTTGGGGAAAAAGAATGCAGCCATTATTTTGTAGCCAACTCTACATCATGAGATTTCCCAGTTTATCTGTCCTCCAATCCAACTGTTCAGCTGGTCCACATACATACATATCATAAGATTAATGTTTTGTGGGATTTTTAAGGCCATAGTCGTAATGTTATAAAAAAGGGTTACCATTTCAAAACCTACCTTTGCCAACTTTCATATAGTCGTTAGTGGATTTTTATTGTCAATGACTGGTTACTACATCAAGTGTACTACAACCTAAAAAAGCAGAGGATGAGACAAACTTTACAGAGAGAAATGAGAAGGTAAAGGAAAGTTCATATAACATAAGTACCTAAAAGACATATTATGCACGTAGTAAAAGAGAAAAGGATGAAGGGTTTCTTTTCATTCTTTCAACATATGCATATACAAAGCCAGGTACTCCATCTTCCAAGAAGGATTGTTGCAGTGCACATGGAAAAAGCTCCTTGTCTCTGTCTCTCTTCTGCTCGTGAATCCTCTATCCTATTCTTGAGACCTCATCTTATGACGATATTATTACACACTGAGAGAAACTATGTTTCCACGAAATAATTCACCATCCATCGGGTGTGATGTAAGAAAGAAAGTGGAGAGAAGGGATATGTACTTATATGTAAGGAAGAGATACAATATGGACATACACATGTGTCAGTTTGTCTTTCGCTAGATGCATCACTATCACTCAGTTGGTGGCTTACACGTGTATCTTTATTCCTTTTACTTTAGACGACAACAGAAGAGTAACAGAGAGAAAGAATAGAGAGAGAGACTGGTGGCAGTGTTATGTTGGTGGGTTGGTTTGGTGAAGGTATCATGTTCCCTTAGAACTTTCCTCCTTTCTTCCACTTTCTATCATCTTTTATTCACACCTAGAAATGTAATAGGCTGCTAACACGGCTGCTCGCTCATCCAGTCAAGCAAATGGTATGAGGAGAAAGCAAATAGGTGGGAGACCTCCTCCTGTGTGATATGGTGAAAAAAGACAAGTGATATTATTGCTACAACATATTAGCTTTCCGAATGACTGACAGACACTGTTGGCTTTTGATGGTTCAGTGGCCACATTTGCTTGTGGAGCTTGAGCTACGGACTTACAACTACAACTCATGTATGATGCGACTTAGTTACATCTTGTTCTAACCTTAAGAAATATTTCATTTGACTTGTGAGAACGCTCTTATTCCTCTCGTTTTCATGTTGATTGTCGTTGCCGTTCTATTTGAAGGAAATGGAGAGGGAGAGAGAGATCAAGGAGAATGGTGAAGATTCCCGGCAATAATTCCAGTGCGGCGAATTTTCTCAAGAACTTTCTAATATTGTCCTTTAACTATTTATTTGAAATTCATACGTCACTGACCAAAGTCTCAATTTCCTTCAGTTTACTCTTTTTAAATTGGCTATTTTACACTCGAATTTCCAGTGAGTCATTTATTGACCAGGAAGACGTTGTTTGATCACGGGCTATGAGTTCGGAAGGTACAACATGTTTGATAACAACGTTGGGAAACAGACCAAAACCTCAGCAAATATGTTATTACATTCCGCTAAATTTGAACAGTGTATTGAGGAGCTTAAATAAAGTAATTGAACTCAGATTCCAATTGCAATCCTTTTCCTTCAAGTTTGTTGACACATTTTCCCTTCCGCTTTAATTTCTTGCAATCATCCAAGTCAATATTCCCGAGGGCATGTTTCCCAAGTCAAATCTAAGTTTCTAATCTGTACATCCCAGGTATATATATGTATAACATTGCATGCATAAGTGATACGAAATCGCAAAGGCACTGAGAGAATTTGCAACAAATCAAGGGAAAAGAGGGAAACACCTAAGCTAAGAAACTGAAAACAAAATCAGAGTTGTGTATCTCACTACTTTTTCGTATGTAGCCCAACTTTCTCTTTGGCGCTCATCTGTCTATTTTCATTCTCAAATCTGCATTTCACTTTGTATGTAAATAAATGGGGGAGGAAGGAAGCATCGCTCCATTTGTTCCCCTAAGTGGAAGTGAAAGGAATCCCTGAAGAATGCTCATCTACTTTTTTCCTCGACTACTCCAACTACTTCCTGAAATGTGAACAAAGTGGATGGAGAGAGCTCAACGTAGAGAAAGTACACCAACTTTTTTAACGGTTAAAACTGTACATTACATTACATCAATATCTTTCTTCCTCTAGTGCTACTACTACACACTACAACCAGAGCTAAAACCTCTATTCTTGTCCCAATGGACTTGTCTTCCCTCATGCTACACATTCGTTCTCTTTCTTTTTCCTCATTCCATGTTCCATTGAGATGGAAGCAACATGCAAAGATAAAACGGGTGGACTGTTGCATCATCATCATAATAAAAGAGGAAAACTAGTTTAGCAGTTGTTGTGTAGAGCAGATTACATTCATTAATTTACAAACTTAGAAAAAAATGGTTTATCCTCCTCACAACAGTTCATGCCTTGTTGAAGCAAATAGAATGGAAAATATAAGTGAATATTTTTGTAAATATTTCCATCATTTTTTATATCATGCACCCTCGTATTCAGGTTCATAATTTTCTCTAATTGAACCAACCTCTTTTGAGTATGCTTGGCTACATTTTTGTTGTTCCTTTTCCTGATTACTTCTTGATTGTCAACCTTATTGAATAGCTAACAAGGGGGAGAATTGAGATGGAAACGTCTCTCTTTTCCTACAATATTTACAACCTGAGAGGAAAAAGCCACACAGTTTCTTCTTCTTCTCCTCACTTGAGTTCACTCGAGCAGACGTAAAAAATGGGGAAAGGGGAAAATAATAGTGGTAATGCACAAAAGTAAAAAAAACAAGAAAGAAAACGTGGGAGAAAGATTGTGGAGAATGTGTTTACAAACGTAGGAAAAATAGGTACTCTACGCAGGTTTTCTTTTACGAAACAAATTCAAACCGGTTTTCTTTTCTTACGTACCAAGAATTGCATTGTGCACTTACATTTCAACATTCCCAACATGTCAAGAACTTTGGACGGCTCAATCCATCAAAAGTGAGCCTATTGTCAGTTTGATTGAGTTGTATAATTTATGAGATGCGCTTTCCGCTTCCGGATATCCGTCTGCTATAATATAACCTATCCATAATAACACACAGGATGAAGTTTTCCCTTCTAAAGCACAGAGAAAGTAGAGAAAGAGGCGGAGAAGACGAGGAAGTGATCTCGTCTAGAAAATAATAATGATAATAAAACTCGGTATGAAAGTAAAGGTTCGTGTCATTTTCAAGGTTAGCCAACTCCAGACGCATTTCTCGCATCGGTGGAAACAAGGCGTAAAATGGAGCGAGCTCAGTGCAGTCTTGAAGAATTGAAATGATGTAATGCATTTCCCATGCAGCTGAACTGAATAAGTCAAACCAAAAAAATATATGTGTATATTTTGCTTCACTCACTCATTCTCTTCTTCTCGTCTTTGCACATCGATAAACGTCTTGAAAAATCTGAAGTAAAATATGTGTGATAAATTGTACTTTTCCCTTCATCCTCTTTCCCTTTCTCTTGGTTCCGCTTTCTGTGTTGCCTTCATTCATGTCAAAGTGAATCAAGTCAAGTACGTATTCATTTTTCTCTTCCCGTCATAATAACTAATACATTCATACACATATATAGCTAGGCTCTTTATCAGTACATGGATCCGGTAATATCTTCTTAGGGGAAGTTTGGCTTTAGCTGAGGATGTATACTAGATTGGATATAATCAAGAAAATGGATCATTTTAGCCGATTGTTCTTATCACGATTTTGGTGACAGGATCGATAGAGACAGGCAAGAAGAAAATGAATTAGGTAAAGTGCGTACTAGACACACACACACAGGCAGCAGCAGCAAGCTAATAGTCTCCTTCCTTCCTTTAACCATCCATCCAACAACGTTGTAACAATCAATGAACAAGATTTTATTAAACTAGTTAGCTCCACTTGTCCCATGTTGTTGTGGATTTGTGTGTGCGTTTGGGATTGGGCTTGTAATTTAAGGTCTTGGCTTTCACTACTTTGTTTCTGTGTTTCTTGACAACTTTCTTCATGGGAAATTTTAGCAAAGAAATACCATCATATCACCACAGGATCACAACACAACCGTGTTGGTAAAGAATGTGGTTCTTGACTTTGCTGTGTGTTATTACTCTTGCCACTCTGCTACTTTCCACATAGACATAACTTTTCTTCATCCTTTCATTTCATCTCATCCTAAGAGTGTATATTGTATGTAGCCTCAATTCCACAAAAGACATTTTAGCTTTTACGGAAAAGTTACATGAAATACAAAGCAAGTGTAACAAGAGTAGTGTTGTGGTTTTGCTCACATGGCACATGGCAACAATGCTTCTATTTTCTTTCAAAATTGGATATTATAGAGGCTTTTCGCTCTTGATTCTTTTTCACCTCCCTTCCATCTGCTATGGTGGTAGAGCAGTGGTGATGATGGTGCTCTCGAACAATTTTAAGAATCATCTACCATCTTTCATCATGTTATGCTCAGTTTTAGTGTTTTTGTGGGGACATGGGAAGAAAACTAAAATGAAATAAAATGTGAAGACTGTCGTAACTCATAAAAAGAGTGAAAAGGGAAGTGGAAGAGAGGTCCTCTTGGGAATTTACATTCTAATGATGATGAGTGCATTTCGTTTCCGGTAATTAAATTATGAAGTAAATTAATCACGCTAATTGAGACGTATTTTCCCTCTCCCCCGCAGTTGAGTAACCAGTTACATAACATAAAGGAGAAAGAGAGAGTGGAGTGTGGTGGTGGCTTATATAACAAAAGTTTTTAGTCGGATGTGTGCATGCTCATGCATATAATTTAGTGTGGAGTACATTTCCTGAACATGAGAACACGTTGAATTTATATATAGATATATCTATTTTCATGCACAACCAAACCAACTGATGAAAACCAGTTGAGCTCTCCCCAGATCTGTTTGGAAAGTTTGGTGTACAACTTTTTCATTGCTTTTAACTGCCTTCTCCTCCTCATTTTATGATTTTTCACAACATACTCTATTCGACATTAAGCCCGAAGAAGAGTAAAACTATCTCTTTTATTATTTGGATACATCACAATACGTTCAATAATCACGTTCTGCAAATTGGAATTAAACGCTAATTTACTGAATGAAAGAGCACTTGATATCGAGCAGCAGTAAATTAGCTTCAAGTAAGGGATACCATTCATCATAAAAGCGTTCCAGTAATTTAGTAAGGCGATTAAAAATATAGAAAAGCTGGCTTATGACTAGCTGAGTTTATACAGTTTGATGTTGATGATAGCAATGTGATTATGATCGACATAAACAGGTTGATGCTCAAAAGTCGATGACTCCCTATAATACTTTCATTTCGATAGATAGATATTCATTATCATTCTGTTCGTTCATTATAGACATGAATATGAAAATACTAACTGTTTTTCGAAGTATCTGAATTTCTAACTGTATTTCATGGAGAAAGTGAATACTTAAGCCTTTTTGCAATTTTTGTGACTTAAATCCATACAAAACCTATTAAAACCCGTAAAAATGAATAAAATGGTTAACAAACAGTAAAGAAAACGTCTAGTTAATTGAAAATTGACATAATGAGTATTGGACATGATGAGTAGGCCTGTAAATTGACAACATTTCATTAGCAATCCACTAGCAGACACTAATTTATTCCTGCTGACGAATTGTGACGAGTCAGAAATTGAAAATAGTTTTCTGCTTTTCAATACTTGGGATTATGGTGTGTCACTACGAACTACGATAGTGCGTTTACACTACTTAGGTTGGTGAAAACGTGATTTCAACCCAGAAAAAAGTAGAACTCCAGTTGTATTTGTATTGTGTACATGTACATAATATATAAGAAGTAACTTATACTCAGCATCATTGTATCTGTATGGTAATTGCAACAACACAACAATATCAATGGAACAAGAGAAAAAGAAGGAAAAAAACGAGATAGGATGAGAAACTAATTTCTTTTTTTCCCATTTTCATTTTGTCAGTTGAGTTCCCTTCTTCCTCAGTTTGCCACACTTATTAGACCAATTTGTCTGTCGGTTCATCCATCTGATTTGAAGGGAGAAAGATTGATGGAACTCTGCAAAAATCCTTGCTCTTCAGTATTTTTTCCTTTCTTTCTCGCCTTTTCTCTCATTCGTTTCTTCTTTTTCTCTGCTGTTGAGCTGTTGCATGATGATGCAAATACAACTCTCGTGTTTTCCCCAACTTTTACTATGAAACGAACACACACACACACACACACTGCATGTTGCCCTACTACAACATATTTTGACGTTGCTTTTTTATTCACTTCAACTCAACACCACGTAGGCAGCTACACAGTTATTCTGTACACTACTTACATCCATCCTACATGATGATACCTGCTGTTGAGTTTTAATTTCTGATGTAGTACTCATTCACGCCACATGTAAGAAAATGTGTACAGTTTTTTTCACCAGCAGCTTCCATGACACGCATTATAATGCTCCCTACATAAATAAATATTCCTATATAGCCTATTGTTTAGTTCAAGACATGTAACTCTGTGGTCATGCTGCGTCTTTTTTCCACTCCTGTTTTTTTCTGTTTGATTAGTCCAGAAGACTGACTGGGATATGTGTAAGTATTGGAGCAAGGAGAAAATGAAAGGGAAAAATGATGACAGATTGCATGCAGCACAATCGTCCTCAATCCTGATCGTAGTCGTAGCCGTCTGTGAAATAAAATAAAAGGATAACACAAGGTTTTATTGTTGTGCTGATTGCATTATACGGTGTTAACAATGCTCCGCATCCTGCCGTAAATCTATTTGACACGTAAACTCAGGGAAATGGAGAAAGCAAGCAGGCAGGTTTCGTGTGAATTTTTGCAACATGCAGAACATTCACTCCGGTTGGTATGGCTTAGGTGGTAGGTACATACATTTGTACGTGTATAGACAAATATATTATGCACTATTCACTATTGTTCATAAAACATTGCGAACTGTTTTTTTGCGTTTCAAGCAGTGGGTCGTGCTACCAAAATGTTATTGCTAAAAATATCTTACATCTAATTTTTTGGTAGTAATAGTAAAGAAAAAGTATGGTTTTATGGTGTACAGGTTAATCATGGTGTATTACTGTACAAGGGCATACCTGCCTTTTGGTATAGTGAAGTTATATTCATATTGACATTCACTGAAATTATGGAAATTGATTTTTCTTATCTATTATCGTCTAGCCATTCCTTCTGGATTTTCTAGAAGTAAACTTACGTGTATAGACAAATATATTATGCACTATTCACTATTGTTCATAAAACATTGCGAACTGTTTTTTTGCGTTTCAAGCAGTGGGTCGTGCTACCAAAATATTATTGCTAAAAATATCCTACATCTAATTTTTTGGTAGTAATAGTAAAGAAAAAGTATGGTTTTATGGTGTACAGGTTAATCATGGTATATTACTGTACAAGGGTATGCCTACCTTTTGGCATAGTGAAGTTATATTCATATTGACATTCACTGAAATTATGGAAATTGATTTTTCTTATCTATTATCGTCTAGCCATTCCTTCTGGGTTTTTTAGAAGTATACAAAAATATTCGCAATTGTTTTTCTTAAGAATGTCTTCATAACTAGTACCTCCAAATTTTGTTTTCTTTCGCAAGCAGTTTTTGGACAAATTATGAATGTTAAAGCGAAACAGCAGCTGCAGAAAATTACAGCTTAAGCCGTCCTTGAAGCGTATCAATGCACGATTTCTCGCTGTGCCTATAGTATAGCAAAAGTTTTGAGATACATCTTTTGGAAAGTATGGTTCAATCAGAATCTAATTGAAAAGGTATGTAAGGTACATTTAAGGCTTAATTGTAATAAACCAAATAAGGTTGACTAAAAATACAACGTAAAGATAAAAGAAGAAACGAAATTAATACCTGTTTGCATGGGCTTCTGTCTGTATAGTTTCACATTTGAAATCGAATTCAGCGTACAAACTACTCAACAAAGAGTTGATTTTGATACTGGATTTATCCACACGCAGTGTGTAGAGTTTCTACGCACATGCAATATATACAGCATGTCGAATGTTCATGTTCTACCTTGTACATGTCATTGAAATGGGTATCGGAAGGATGGGAGAGGTTTAAGAGGAAGTAAAAGTCTTGAAATAGGGGAGTAACAAATTCTACCGCAGGAATTTCATGCAACTGCATATTTTAAAAAGTGTTGGAATCACTTTGCTTTGAAGTCGATTCCGTTCCGTTTACGAAATAAGAAAAGACATTGAAGAGACTGAGCTGATTTTCCTTTATATTGGCATGTGGACTTTGGAGAATTGCTCGAAATGGTTGCTGCATGCTTTTCGTTGTTGCAAAGGTAGCACAGTGGTCTTTACCAAGTGCACGTGCGTTGCAAGACAATATCTTTTTCGGGTGTTTTGTATACAAGTTTAGAATGTGTTCTTAAGATGAATAAACTAGGTGTAAGCATATTATTTACGTAGCTGACAGAGAAAATGATATAATTTAGTAGTAAATTGCAGGAATGTTACAATGTTTACTACGATTTAAATCAAGATTGAATTTCCATAAGTAACGATTTATATTAATACTTTTCTTGGTTTTACGATTACTCAAGTTTTATTTCAATAGAAATTACAGATGGTTCGTGATTTCAGACGGACAAACCTAGTACACGCATTACTTGCTATTCCTCCATTCAGTTACGTAGTAAACCCTTATCAAGGGAAATAACAAGGGCAAAAGACGTAAGCGGTTTGGTAGATTGATGCAAAGAAAAATCTGATCTGACGTTTATGTGCCAAAAACAGAAAAAAGGATCCTAATCCAATTTGATTATTTTTTGAATGAACTCTTCTACCTTAAAAGAAACAGTGGAATAATTTATTCCTTCACCATCTCTACTTCACGAACGTACTGCGTAATTTCCTTTCCTGAAGTCTATTTT
>JAANSM010000181.1:0-39253 GCA_036850725.1 Orchesella villosa | reverse complement strand
GGAAACGTGCTCACACCCAGACAGACAGACAGACAGACAGACAGACAGACAGACAGACAGACATGAAACTGATCTCAATATCTACTAATACGCGTTTACAACGCTTTCAGTAGATAATAAGTAACGACGTAGTAGATTGTTTTGCAGCTATATTTTACGCTATGCTATGCGCTATGCACTATACTAGATCTGGATAGTTTTTAAGAGGATTATGATGAATGATGATGATTATAAGGAAGCGTTAGTCATGTTATTCAGCACAATTTTATATTTTTTCTTGCTAATTTTGCGTTATCATGCTATAAAATGGTTTACAAGGAAAATTTTGAAGAAAAATCATTTTTTACTTTTAACGGTTTTGTATAAATGTTGATGTTGTTGATGTACTAAAAATTTCTTTGAATTTATTTGATGATGACAGGTGGATTGTCCCAAAGGGTTGGTGTGCTGCATGCAAGATCCTTCCACGAGAATAGCTTCCGCGAACACGATTCATGGAACCAGAATTAAAAATTCTGTGAGAGATGATACTGACGGTAGGAATAGGATTAATAGCGTCAACGTCAACTCCAACTCTCCATCAGATCCAACCCCCACCTCCATTCCGAACCAGCCGACCGAGTCAACCACTTTGTTTAATGAAGTATGGTATCGTAATAATTTTATCCAGGATGAAATCCCAGAGTAGGTTGAGAGGCGTGAGAATAAAGTTGTTGAGGAAGTTTTGGGAGATTTCTAGTGTCTCCTCGCTCGTGTACCTAAGTATTCAATGATATTACATATATATATTATAATACCTTCATATTTTAAGACAAATATTATATGTTTTTATTTATTTAATCATCATGAAAATCACATCAATTAAAAAAAATAGATTGAGATTGTATGTTTGCTCGCTCGTATCGTATACGTTTATATCTCTCTTAATTATGATGGATGCGTTTTAGTTTTATAATGAAAATAAAAAAGAGAAAATTTAAAAATTATTATGAATTAGAAGAGAATTTGAAGTACCCGAAAATTCTTATGAGGAAGAGATTGGAGATGAGGGATGGGCTAATACCTACGAAAATTGTCGGAAGGGGTTGTGTCCTGAGCATGGAAATGGATTGGCTCATGACCGTTTCTGGGATTGGTTCTCGCGAGGAAATGCATGGGACTGTGTTTTTCATGCAGTTTAGTAACTGAATAGTCTTCTCCGTGTCTGCGGAAGAGCAAAATGGGATATCTTCGGTTGCTCCAGTAGAAATCTTCTTGGGGACCGTACTGTTAGGGATATTGGTGAATTTTTTTTTGTAAAAATTATGATGGGAATTTAGAATTTTGAATGTTTAATTTATATGAAGGTTTAAAGTTCAAGCTACTTTAACTCCAGGTTGCCTAAAGTCATCTAGAATTTCTTGGGAAGTGGCTATAATCACGCTGTTCATGTTCTTCTGCCCATAAGTTTGACCTCTGTTCCCGGAGAAGCCAGCGAGTCGGTTTTTAAGCCAGTTGTTTTGTTCCAATCTGTCCCATGACTCGTAGCCTGGATGTTTTACAGGATTTAGAATGTGCTTCTGCTTGAACTCCTCCCATGTTGGCATGTTTACTTGCCCTTGCTTACTTGAGTATTCTCTGACACTAGCAGATTACCTTCGATGGATGTTTATGAAAATCCGTCCTCGACTTCTATTAAAAGCATCGATTTTATTGTATCATTTTGTTGAAAGTCATTATCAGTCGTCCTCACCCTTATGATCAATGATCCACCCCTGGTTCTTAGCAAAGTTTGTCTGATTATTACAATTTACTGGAAATTTTGAAGTTCTGGTTTAACCACGTTTAACTATTGGGAAGATGAAGACTGATTATTAATAATTTTTAGCGGAATGAAAGATACAAATGGTGAATGGGGAGGTGAGTCGCCTCAGTTGACTCATTTTATATGAAAAGTTTATTAATTTTATTTATTCATTATTTTAAAATAAAAATGGTGAGGGATAAATGTTACTAGGAGAGGAGCTTCCATACTGAAAGAGCATACTTGTTGTCTCGTTTCCCTAATTGATAATGACATTGAGATTTGTTTCATACCATTATTAAATTATTAATACATGTTACAATTAATAGGCATTCTACATTAGTAACTTTACTGTTTTATCCTGGTTTTATCGATGACGATGCTATTGAACACATACCTATATCCATGAAAAAATTACAAAAATTACGCTAAAAACTTGTTGACACCGATAACCATCATGTTTTTGGCTATATCATACTCATAATAAAATATGTTTTACACATATTCATATTACACTCCGGTTGTATAAATATGAAATGTTTTTAAACTAAATAGTAAATAATTATTGACATAAGCAATTTCATTATTGGATACATTGAATGAGGACTCCCACTCATGATCATGCAATCATACTGTCCTGTCAAACAAACGGTTTATATTTCTATGAACAAATACGCTCATAATAGCATATATAGCATAAGATTCCAAGTCCAAACCAAACACAAAACTATTTCTCATATTCGTCGATATAATTTCTTCTTGTACTGCCTGTCAACGAGGGTCCCCTCTCTCCGTCCTTCTTCAGCCAGTCGCTCCAGCACGTACGGAGCTGATGTTGCTCCATCTCCATCCAGCTCTCCTATGTAAAAAATCGCCAAGACGACTTTCTCCTTCAAAATATATAGATTTATATTCTTCGGAAATAAGAATAAAATTACTTTCTTCTTTATTTTTTACAATATAACAACATAGTGCTGCTAAAGTGTCCTTTTTATTTGTCATTTTTAATTGTCAATTATTGTGGTAGTGCAAAAAGCCATGCTAATTAACCAGTGTTTTTAAATAAACTCGTGAAAAAACTGGAAAAACTTGTTTCGTAGTTTTCAAAAGGATGTCTGGCTCGGGTGACATTCGGAAGGATTTTATCATCACGACTATTGGTAACAAATTAGCTAAAGAAGCTCATTAACTGCCTGTTTCAAACATACTTATTATTATTTTCTCATATGAAGTCAAATGTCAATGATATGACTTACATCACAACTTCCAACTTCTTCATATTTTCTTTTGTCTGGCTAAATGCACACAAACATGGAAAGGTTTATGATGTTTTGTGTATATAGTTTTGGTTGGCAGGAGAAAGTGCACAACAAACCGGTCTCCAGGCAGGCTGACAAAGACCCCTTTCTCTCTATGTCTTTCAGTGCATTCTTTTCTTTCTTTGTATCGTGCTAGCCACCGCACGCCACATGTATGTTGACTGCTGATTTGCTTACCCCTCTTCTCTTTTTTATTCTTTCCAGCTAACTATTTCCAGGAGCCTCCGGATAAGCTACGGAAGCTTTATCTTCATGAGCACCTCAATGATTTCCTTGATGCCCCACGCTCTGTCATTCTTTGTGCGAGGAGACTCCCCGAATCAGAGGTCATTCTTGATACCAACATCTCCATTGAGGATGAAGATGATAGCATCATCCTCTTCTTCAAAACTGCTCCGGATCCTATCACGCCGGAGAATTTGCATAATAATGTGCACATCTCCACAATGGTGGATTCGCCGGTGACCTCTTTGTATCATTCTTTGAGCACTGTGTTTATGCCGGCGTTGATGAAGGTTAATTTTAAATGCAGAAGCTAATAAAAATCTTTATTTTTTTAATTGGAAATAGTTTAACATGCTTTGTTAAAATATTCAGAATTCTAAATGGAGCCAGGCATTTGACTCAAAGACGACGAATTTGATGGTGAGTTTGGAAAAGACGCTGGCCAACATGGTTCGACATCAGTCAAATTTTAATTCGAATGAGAATGGTATTTGGAAAATGCATTTTTGAAATTAATATTGTTTAGTAAATCAGTGAGAAATTATGCTTTTAAATATTTAATTACGATGATAATGATTGATTAAAGCTATAAGTTCGTTGGACAATGAAGAACAACTTTGGCAAGATGCAATAGGGAATGCGAAGACGAGGGATGAAGCCAACGCTGCGGAAAGTATTCTTGAGATTGTTAAAGGAATCAATGTTGAGCTGAAGTACAACTATTCAACTCTAGATGCTTCCCATCGATGTATCTAGTTTGATATATATTCATACTAATTTGAAATGTTTGTTTGACGTTGCAGAAGCTTAACAGATTGGACCAGTGGATCCGAAGTGTTTGAGAACATTACGGTTTCCCTCATAGATCTTTGGAACATGGGAGAGAAACGCTATTCTGAAATTCGAATTCTTCAGATCTTGAGCGCAATCGGTAACAATAATGCAATTATATTTTTGGGAAAACCATCTGTATTCGAATTCAAACTAACCTTAACTAGCTTTTAATGACTTTTGTATGCACCAAATACTGTAAGAGACATTTGTTTCACCTCCCTTTTTTACATAGGAAACACTTTAGTTCAAAATGTTCAAGAGTCACTCAAATCTACCAACGCATTTGAGACACCTTATCACGAGTTTGAGAAGCAGATAAATTGGGTATTCTAACAAAACTATCGGTTAAATCAATTCAAATTAAAGCTACTTTAATTTTTGTCCTATAAGAAAAAACAAACCAAAAAATATTTAACCGAATTATTCTTTAGGGCATTTCCATCATGACAAAAACAACCCATTTATGCAACAAGCTGACTGGCGACATATGGAAAAATGATGGTACCCGTCCTTTTAAAGGCTCCAAGCACATCCCACATCTGGTGATGAGCTACTCCCAAAGGTTAACGGAAATTCAGAGGATTCGAACAGTTCATAGGCAACTCACCCTCCTCCTTTCGACGGAGGAGTTTTCTGAACTCAAACCTGAAAATGCTTTTGCTCCTTTTGCAAGTGAGTTAACTACCATTGAAAATATGTAAGGATTTGAAGGTCAGGCTTACATTTTTGCTTTAAATAATTTTTTTTAGATATCAATCCCTACCTGTACAACAGCTACACAGAGCCCCTCTGGCAAACCGCAGTAACCAAGTTCGAAAAGTTGATTGGACCAGCGGAGCAAGCAATTGCGAACAAGTTGAAAGCTCGACTTAGCAAGGATTATCAGCAATTTGATGTATGTAAAGTTAATACGTCACCAGGAATTTATTTGTAAATCCTATTAATTGTATTCACAGAAGATAGTTTTCTTTTCATTTTTTATATGTAAATTGCAGCTCTTAGCAGAGTTTAAACGTTACATGGAGCTCATCGAACGACCAAAAGTGTCGGCCGTCTTGCGTCCCAATCGCGAATCCCTTTTGCTGACCTTCATAAAAATGACGGAAAGATTCGACGAGCAGCTGGAATTACGGAACTTTCCATCAATTTCAGGCAACTCGTCAGAGCCCATAAATAATATTTATCATTTGAAGCACATGAAGGCTAAAGTGAGAATGTTTCTTAAACAAGCTAACTTAATTTACTTATCTTCTTAAACACGGACTTGTTTATAAGTTGTACGTAACCATTAATTAATGTGGTTTTTCTTGTAGTTAAAAGAAATATCTGAAGTGTCTGAAAAAGTGCTGAAGGACCTCCCAAACTATCCCACCCTCCTAGAAAAGTTTCAGAATGCCTCTGACGGGATTTCCAGTGAGGAAAAGAGGTGTTTCAAAGACTGGTCTTCAGAGCTCCTCCAATCCCTCCGTCGTAATGAAATCACCCTCCGAAAGGATGACCCTGTCGTTGAGTTTGTCGAAGGCAGTCGTCAAATGGAAGTTACCTACAACGGGAAACTGGTGCAAATATCAGAGGAAGCTCAACAACTTCTGATTCTCGGCTACCGCATCCCTCGTGAGGTGGTCGACCTCGTTTCCGAAGCCAAAAAGTTTGTTCGCCAAGCCCAGCAACTTGACCAGATAGCCAATTTCCACAACACGATTGGTGACCGGATGATCCCTTCCCAAAGGCCAATGATGTTGGACACCGCTGTAGCTCTCTCAAAAATGGTCCAAGATCAGAATGGAATTGTTTGGTCCAACACCGCCGAAGTTGACAAGTATATCCAAGGCTTGAAACAGTTGGTGACACGAATGGCCCGTCAAAACAATCAACTTTCTTGTCTCCACATTCAAATCAAGGAAAAAGTCATGTCCCTCTTTGAAACGGATTTGATTAAACAACAACAAAAGTGGAAAGACATTTTGAAGCAGATTAAGACCATAATTAAAGACGTGGAGAATCAAGATTACAAGAATATGAAGAGCTGGAAAAATCACTGGGATCGCCAGCTATTCAAAGCGCTTGAGGTTCAATTCCTCCTCAGCTTATCTTCAATTAATGAAAATCTTCCGGAAATCTCTGCAGAGTTGGTCTACCGAACTGGACGGCTCCAATTCAAGCCCCCTCTTGAAGAACTGAGGCAGATTTATTATGGAAATATACGAAAATTCCTCAACATCCCATTAAACTTCAAGGGTGTCAGTGAAGAGGTTCCAGAAAATGAGCAGATTTTCCCAATAATTGTAAAAAGGCATGCCCACCGCTTTGAGAAGATTTACAGGGATGGAGAAACTCTCTTTGACCGGCTTCTCAGCGTCCAAGGGCGTTTTGTTGAGTGGATCGCTTTAGGTTCAGCAGACATTGAAACCTTAAGTAAAAAGTATTTAGTGAATGCCGAAGATTGGGAGAAGAATTTCCGCGTTTCTAAAACTAAAGGGCAGGAAATTATCCGTTTAAATTGTTCTGATGAAAAGATTGGCTGTATTGTTGTGAGCTACAAACTTCTTCGCCTGGAAATCGAGTTGTTAAACAGGAAATACTGGGAGATTTTGGTGACCCTTTTGAACAACGCTATAATCCAAGATATGGTGACAGTAGAGCGGTTTTTGCAAGACGGGATTGAGAAGCTGAAGGAGGATCCTCAGTCTGTGGAGGAAATTACTAAAGCTAATACTACTAAAGAGCAGCTTTCCCTCGAAGCTCCGAACGTGAAGGACATGATGGACCAAGTAGAGAAGAAGAATAAGACGTTAGTCACTTGGACAAAGGAGAAGGTGGACTTGAATAGGGTGAGGGTGCTCTGGGACAACTTTCAGAGTTTGATGGAGAATCATCAACATATTATTGGGAGGCAGGTGGAGAACCTCAAGATTAATTTGCAGGGTCAAGCGCGTCAAGTGAATAATGAGATGGAACATTTTAAACTGAGGTGGGATGAGCTCAAGCCGGTGAATAGTGAGGCGACAAAGAATCCTCAAAAGTTTGATGATACTATTCTCTTCATTAATGATATGAAAGAGGAGTGGGCCAAGTTGATGGAAAAACAGAAGCATATTGCGTAAGTAAATAAGATTTTTTTTCATGTAAATCATATCAAATCAAGACAAAGTTTAATTATTTACTTTTGATTTGAAGGGATTCATGTGAAAATCTTCATGTGGACAATGTCGAGTTTCCCTACATTACAGATGTTGATTCCGACCTTCAAAGCATTTCAAAGACTTGGGAAAAGTTGGCCGAGTTTCGAGGGGACCTTAAAGAGTTTGAGGAGGAAGACTGGATTATTTTTAGGGCAAAGCCTTATCGGTTTGAAGAGTTTTTGCAGATGTGGGATGAGAAGTTTCGGGCTGAGCCCAAGTCTGACTTGATCATTAGGATGTTGAGGGATATTGAAAGTTACTCGGTATAAAATTCTAATTTCCATTTGACTGCCATAGGCATAGCATGAAATTATTAATTAACTTTGCTAAATAAAAGATAACACCTTTATTCTGGTGATTAACAGGCGCTCACAACCAACCTCAAGTTCATTAGAGGAGACACCTTCTCAGAAAAGCATTGGTATGAGCTGTATAGCTTGTTGGAAATGCCTAGTAAGCCTTTGGGGCAACTGAAAGTTAAAGATTTTATGCAAGTTAAGGAGGTTATTGGAGATAAAGTTAAAGAGCTGAAGGTAAGATTTCTACGTCATCAAATCATTACTTGTTAAATTAAGAAATTTATATCGAGTGCAGATAGCTGCGTTGTTTCTCATGGTTTGTTAAAATTGGATATTTCAGGAACTAAATACGAGAGCAGCAGGAGAAGTTATAGTCCAGCAAGCCTTAAGTGAGCTCGACGGCTGGGAAATAGAAGCCAAATTCTCCCTAATTGAAAACCAAGACTCCCAAAACCGCACAATTCCAATCATCCAAGATTTTAAATCAGTTCTCAACAAACTTGGTGACAACCAAAGCCTCCTCCAATCCATCCGCACCTCCCCCTTCTACAGCAACTTCGCTGACCGAATCTCCGTCTGGGAAACCCGCCTAGCCGATCTCGACGAGTATCTCCAAAGCCTCAACAAAATCCAACGCCGTTGGGTCTACCTCGAGCCCATCTTCAGCCACGGCGTGTTAGAAACAGAACAACAGCGATTTCGCCGAATAGACGAAGACTTTCGTCTCATCATGGACAAAATCAAATCCGACAGTAGAGTAGTGAGCCTCTGCAAATTCCCTGGGATTCGCAACCGTCTCAACATGCTTCTAGACCAACTTGCCAGATGTCAAAGCAGCTTGAATGAATTTCTAGAGCGGAAGCGCTCCGGCTTCCCACGCTTCTATTTCATTGGAGATGACGATCTCCTCGAGATCCTCGGCCAGTCTACGAAACCCGCTGTGATCCAAGCCCACTTAAAAAAGTTATTTGCTGGAATTTACAACGTAGAATTTGATAGCGAAGAGCAATTCATCACGGCAATGAAATCCCTTGAAGGAGAAGTTGTCGGGTTAAAATCTAAAGTGAAAATCATGCCAAACGTGGAAGAGTGGTTGAGTGAGCTCTCAAATGAGATGAAATACACGTTAAAATCATCCCTCCTCGATTGTATCTCGGATGTTAAGCATCATTCTCGAGATTTAAAGCTAGAAAAGTATCCAGCGCAAATATTATGCTTGGGAAATTCCATCGTTTTTACTGAGCGCTGTGAAGACGCAATTAGATCAAACAGGCTACAAGATTACCTCTCCAAATTGAAGGATGAGCTCCACTTTTATACAAATTATAATATAAAGAACGGGGCTGAAGGTGAAGGACAAAATGCATTGGAATTGAAACTGAAAGATTTGATTTTGGATATCATTCATGAGATGGATGTTACCGAGTATTTGATTGAGAAGAGGACTAGTGCAGTATCTGATTGGGGATGGCAAAAACAGTTAAGGTTTTATATTAGAGATGATGGCTCAGCCGTGGTGAAGATGGCAGATGCAGAATTCCTTTATTCTTATGAGTATCAAGGGAATGCTCAGAAATTGGTGCATACGCCGTTGACGGACAAGTGCTATTTGACTCTTACTCAGGTAGGTAATTGTGGATTGGTAGACAAAAATAAGAAATCTTTAAAGTGTTTTGTAATTGAGAGGTTTAATTTATTAATTATTCTTGTAGGGAATGAGAATGGGACTTGGTGGTAATCCGTATGGACCAGCAGGAACGGGAAAGACGGAATCGGTCAAGGCACTGGGTGGATTGATGGGACGACAAGTTTTGGTTTTCAATTGTGACGAGGTAATTTATTAATGACTAGATATTACGAACCCACATGAGTTAGACGTTCATGTGTAAGATGATTACGGTTGTGACGGACGGGACTAAATATTTAATTATCTTCCAGGGAATTGATGTTAAAGCGATGGGGCGTATCTTTATTGGCTTAAGTAAATGTGGGGCATGGGGCTGTAAGTGAAATAAGTTTTATTTTAATAATTTAACCCAGTTAAAAATCAGTTTTCAATTCTGCCATCATTTATTTAAATTCCAAAGGCTTTGATGAGTTCAACCGGCTGGAAGGAGCTACTTTATCTGCAGTCTCAATGCAAATCCAACCTATTCAAACAGCTTTAAAACAAGCATCTCCAAACGTTGTTATAATGGACGAGCTCGTCCCCTTAGATCCCAACGCTGGGATCTTTGTAACCCTCAACCCCGCCGGAAAAGGGTATGGAGGAAGAAACAAGCTACCTGACAACTTAAAACAGTTATTCCGACCTGTAGTTATGTCCCAACCTGATAACGAGAGGATTGGTGAAGTAATTCTTTACACGGAAGGCTTCAAATCTGCAAAGAAACTAGGAAAGAAGTTGGTAGAAGTGTTTCGCTTGTCGGAGAGGCTCCTCACCCCTCAAAAGCATTATGACTGGGGTCTCCGCGCGTTAAAAACGGTGCTCAAAGGATGTGGCGCAGCGCTGAAGGATTTTAAAGGAAAAAATGAGAACAGTTCAGTTTCTGAAAAGGAGGAGAATGACTTGGTGGTTTCTACCCTGAGGCTAAATACCTTACCAAAACTCACACATTCTGATTGCTTCCGCTTTGATAATTTGATCAAGGATGTCTTTCCGAATGCAGTTTTTAAGGAGTTGGGTCACCAAGTTTTGACGGATCAGGTGAAAGAAGCTTGTGCTGAGTTGGAGTTGGCGGTGAATGAGAATCAAGTGAGAAAATGTTTGGAGTTGTATGAGCAGTTGCAGCAAAGAATGGGAGTGGTGATTGTGGGGCCTCCTTCCTGTGGAAAGTCAACAGTTTTGACGCTGCTGAAGCACGCGCTCATTAAATCTGGGCAGAAGATTAAGACGCATATAATTAATCCGAAAGCTATGCCTAGAACTCATTTGTTAGGGCATATCAATTTGGATACGAGGCAGTGGACGGATGGAGTGTTGACTATGAAAGCTCAGCAAGTTTATTCTGAACCGCCTGGTAAAGCTAGCAAAAATTTGTGGTAATATTCACAAGATTTATAGTGATTTTTAACTCGGGTTTGACTTGGTTTTTATTGGTTTAGATGTAACTTCTTGGATCATTTGTGATGGTGACATTGATCCGGAATGGGTTGAATCTTTGAACTCTGTTTTGGATGATAATAGACTCTTAACTCTTCCCTCTGGGTGGAGAATCAAGTTTGGACCGAATGTCAACTTCATTTTTGAGACGCATGATCTAAGCTACGCTTCTCCAGCTACGATTTCAAGAATGGGGATGATATTCATGAGGTACCTTAAAACAAAACACACATAAAAAGTGTATACTTTCAAGAAATGGACGTGATTTGAGATATGAAGCGTTGCTTTATAGTTTATAAAGTGTTATTTTGTGTTTTATAGCGATGAAGATGCAGATGTCAAAGGAATAGTTTCAATGTGGCTCTCCCAAGAACCACCAGAAGAGCGACAGATGCTCGCCCAAATTATTGAAGACCACTTTTACGTCGGACTCAAATGGATTCAGCAGCATGAAGGTCAAGTGGCATTGCCAACCGTGAGCGTAGTCAAGAATGCTCTTTCCCTTATGTCAGGAATCAAGTCCGTTTCTCATTTGGCTATAGCAATGATTCGGGGTCTTGGTGGACATTTGAGTATTCAGCAAGCTATCGAGTTTTCAAAAGAAGTGAGTTCAGAAATATAAAATATAAATAATTTTAATTAAAGAATTGATTGAATATGAATTTATTTTTGTATCTTTTTAAAAAGGTTTTTACGTGGACTCAACAAACCTGCCCGGGGCTCGGCCGCACTATTAACTTTTACTATAACAGAGCCCAAGATCGAATTGATGTTTATCAAGATGATGATATGGAGCAAAGTCAAGAATTTCAGTTTAATCAACTTCCTTTAGTGAGGACAGGAAATGTGAAGAGGGTCTTGGATCATATTAGTCCTTGGCTTCAAAATCAAGAATCATTTATATTAATCGGACCGGAAGGATGTGGCAAATCGTAAGGCCGTTAAAATATTTTCCTCCTCTTAAAGAATATATTCTACCAGTAGGTCGGTCTGCCAATTTGTACGTGTTATTGTCAATTTCAATTATAGAATGATATTGGATGCAGCATTCCACGAACTGAGGTCAACTGAAGTGGCTACCATCCATTGTTCTGGGCTTATCACGCCGGAAAACGTTTTACAGAAACTATCACAGGTTTTTTTATTACAGTAGATGCACTTGCTCCGTGTCTTTCAAGTGAATAATACTTAAGTTTGGGTCACTATGTTTCTTTCTAGGTTTGCATTACAATGTCTACGAATTCCGGAAGAGTTTACAAGTCGAAAGATGGGGAAAGACTGATATTATACTTTAAAGGGGTAAATCTCGTGAAACCAGACAAATGGGGGACTTGTCAGCTTGTCGAGTTTTTGCAACAAGTACACAATATAAATATCATATTCGTTTTAATTTATTTTGCCAAAAATTCAACGGATTTTAGGGAATATTTTTACTGTTTATATCAGATACTTTCATACGATGGATTCTACGATAAAAATCTGGAATGGGTTGGTATTCGAGGGATCCAAATCGTGGCAAGCATTACAGTCGGCTCCTCCGGAGGCCTCTATACTTTATCCCCAAGATTCATTTCCAGATTGAGGGTTTGCACAATGACGTAAGAACATATAGCCTTTTTAGTAATTCAAATTAACTCAAGATTTTTCTAGAATTGAAAAAAAATAAACTTCAACTTTTGTAGGCAACCGGAACCCGACCAGCTCTTCACAATCTGTAATAACTACCTCTCCTCCCTCTTCCAAAACTGTATGAGTGAGCACCCCATTTGCAAAAAGGCTGAAGCCATCGAGTCAATAGCAAGGGGAATGGTGACCGTCTACAAAGAAGTTCGGAATGCGTTTACTCCTGTCCAACAAAGTCATTATCAGTTTACCCCAAGAGATCTCACAAAGTGGGTTTTGGGATTGATGCGCTATGACGTTCAAAAGAATGGGGAGGAGGGAGTGAAGGACTTGTATAACGCGTGGGCGTTTGAATGCTGTAGAATATTTAGAGATAAACTTGTCTCTCCTGAGGAAAAGACTAAGTTTGATGAGACCATAGTTTCACCTGTGTTGAGTCAGTGGAGTATGCCGAACGTCAAAAGTTTATTTGAAGGTAAGAAATTAATTTGTATCACAGGAAGATATAAATCATCTGGGTAGTTATTTGGGTAAAACAATAATTAAAATAAGATAGTATAAAATATAATATTTAATCTTTTACAGAAACTTGTTGGATCAGTGGCCCAGCTTGTTTCATAATCAACTCGAGTGTGAAAACCAATTACTCCCCACTTTTTGGAAATACCCTATATAAAGCTACATTAGAGGAGCTCATCACAATCGTGGGGAAAGGGATGGTAGCTTTTGGAAGGGAGAATAGGGAGCTAAATATCGTTGTTATTCCGGAGTTACTCAATAACGTTGCGTATATTGATAGAATTCTTTCATTCCCTTGTTCCTCCTTGGTTTTGGCTGGAAGAGCAGGAGTTGGAAGGAGAACGGCATTGTCTATCGTTTCTGCTTTGCAAAGGGCAACCGTATTAACTCTAAAAGTTGGAAGGAATTATTCAATCAAGTCATTTAAAAATGATTTAAAAGCTGTGAGAAAATATTTAGGTTTATTACTTTAAAAAAATTAAACTGCAGACAAGAAAAAGTTATATATATTTTGATTTCTTTGTTTGTTTGTAGGCTATACAAATGTCTGCTGTCGAAGGGAACAAAGTATTTTTGGTAGTGGAAGATTTCCAGCTTGTTGATAAAGTTTTCTTGGACATGCTTAACAGTCTCCTTTCCTCTGGAGAGGTTTGAAGTTTTAACAATATAATTTTGTGTCTACATTAACTTCATTTTAAACTGAAAAAGAGTATTATTTTCATATTCTGATGTACTTTCTACGTTAGATTCCTGGCTTGTATTCACCTGAAGAGCTGGAAACTATAATTGCTACTCTTCGAGACCAAGCTTCAGCAGATGGATACAATTCATCTTTATATGCCTACTTTGCCTTCCGTAATAATTTTTTTCCGTTAATAAACTATTTTGTAAGACGGTAGATTGTTTTTTTATGTTGACTTTGTAGGGGTGCGTCATCTCATGCAAATCATATTGATTATGGACTACACCAACGAGAACTTCATTCCCAACTGTCAAAGTAACCCCGCAATTTACAAGCAATGTAGCATGATCTGGTTGGATAATTGGACGCCAAGAACGCTGAAAATGATACCATTGTCCATTATCAAAAAGTAAGCACGGGGCTTAAATATTAGAACTTAAACTTACCATGCATCACTAATTCACCTGGTCTTCATAATATTACTCATTATATTTCTACCATTTTTCTGAATAGGTTTTACGAAAAGACGGACGGAGATCACACTGGGTTTACCAATGATGAAACTGAGAAACGCCAGGCGTTTATTGGATCATTTCGAGCCATTTTTCAAAGCTTACCCAAAGAATGGACTTATCCTCGACGATATGTCACGCTAATTCATAACTATGCTATGTTGTATAATCAAAAGCGGGTCAAAATTGTGACCCAGATTGAGCGATTGAAAGTACTTACCTATTTAGCATTTGAACCTAAAACATGGATTCAACAGATCTACAGTCTGATTTAAATTTTAATTTGCGTCTGGATTGCTTTAGGCCGGCGTAGCTAAGCTAAACGAAGCAAAAGAAATTGTTGAGAAGCTCAAAGCAGACGCTGCCGTCCAAGAGGAAACCTTGGCTGAGAAGCAAGATGAAGCAAACAAGGCTTTGGAAATGATCACAATAACGATGAAAAGTGCCAATATGCAACGTGGAGAAATGGAAGAATTGAAAAAGAAGACGTTGCAAGAAAATGAAGTTTTATTGGAACAGTAAGAATCCACTTGAAAATTAGTTGGCCAGTACAATTGATATGAAAATTGATAGATCATGCTTCACACCACATTTAGGAAGAAGTCAATTGATGAAGAGCTCAAGGAAATTGAACCCCTCATTCAGATGGCAAAGTCCGCAGTTGGTAGCATAAAAAATGAAGCTCTCACAGAAATCCGTTCTTTACGAGCGCCTCCAGACGGCATTCGTGATATTTTAGAAGGGGTTCTCCGACTTATGGGAATACGGGATATGTCTTGGAACAGCATGAAAACTTTCCTTGCTAAACGTGGGGTCAAAGATGATATTAGGTAAATGTTAAAAAACTTAAAATTATATAGTACCCAAATAAAATAAAATGAATTAAAATTACGTATGATTTCTCGCCAGGAATTTTGACGCAAGGCACATTCACCCAGAAGACAGGGACGGGGTAGAAAAGCTGCTAAGATTCAAGCAAGAATCATTTGATCCTAAATACGCTAAAAGGGCATCTGCAGCAGCAGCTCCGTTAGCTGAGTGGGTGGTTGCTAATGTCAAGTTTTCAAAGGTGCTGGAAAAAATCGAACCTTTGGAACGGAAGCAGAGAACTCTTGAAGAGTAACATTTCTTTACATACAACACCATTCAATCTGAGTTCAGATAATATTTATTACTTGAATATTTTTCTTTCTTTAGGAATCTAAGACTAGCAGAAAGCCAAATGGATGAAATCAGCTCCGAACTTATGAGTGTGGACGAGCGAGTACAGCAGCTCAAAGGGAAGCTGAATCAGTACACGAAGGAAGCTGCAGAAATTGAGTTTCACTTATCCAAAGCGAAAGGGACGCTCTTGGCTGCTGAGGGTTTGGTTGGCAAGTTGGATGATGAGTTTGGTCGCTGGAAAGTTGAGGTATTTGTGTTAATTTAATTAAAATCATTTACAATGCTTGTGTTGGTGTTTTATCTATGAATTTATGCCAATTATATTTCATCATTAAATAATAATATTACGAATTTAGCTACAAGAGCTTGATTTGGAATTGGGAGATTTGCCTATGAACTCGTTGCTCGCGGCTGCATTCATAACGTACCTGTGTGACGCACCGGAGGACCTCCGGTTGGAGTACCTGATTAAATGGGGTGAAGCCCTGCAAATGCGGAGCTTTGATTTCTGCAAGTTTTTGTCTTCTGAGAGGGACCTGCTACAGTGGCAATCTCTGGGATTGCCGTCGGATCGTTTGTCGCAAGAAAACGCCATTATGATTTTTCAGGTAAGTCTATTTAAAGTCTAATCAAAGAAGATTGAATGTAGAGTCATTGGTGATGTTAGAATCAAGTATAAACAATGTTTAAACAAGTGCGTGATCTACAATTTTTGTAAATTATGTTTTCAAGCTGTCTGATGGAAATGTTACGGTAGCTAATAATAATGTTGTGATATGATATGATGTCTGTTCATTTATGTACTTACTGTATGAGAGGTTCTACATACTTGATTTCAATACTTTCCAGACTTGCTCCAGGCCATTCCTCATTGATCCCTCTAGTCGAGCAACAGAATGGCTCAAGAATTTTCTTTCGCTGAAGCGACCTCCCACCGTCATATCCCTTCAGCATCCTAACTTTCAGAATGAGTTAGAATTAGCTGTGAGGTAAGCATTTTATGACTATATTCAATATTTAATATTCACACACGCACACAATCAATTAGAAAAAGAATTAACTTTTTGTCTCCGTTGATCCTACTCTAATGGAATTCAATTCAACTTTTTAGGTTCGGAAAAATCCTCGTGGTTTTGGAAGCCGACATAATTGAACCAATCTTGGTTCCAATTTTAAGAGGAGATTTAGTCGCTCAAGGTTCAAGGGAAGTGGTGCAAATTGCTGACAAGACGGTTGATTACAATCCAGATTTCCGTCTGTTCTTGTGTACGAGAACACCAAATCCAATTATTAATCCGGATGCTGCTGCTGTTTTAACTGTTGTGAATTTTACTACAACCCGAGCGGGTTTAACTAGCCAGGTAACTATCTACTAAGCTGGTAGGAGAGACTTATCTGTATTATTTGACATAATTTTACAATGATTTGATTTTCTTTTACACGGCAGCTTCTAAGCACAACCCTCTCCTTTGAAAAACCTGAAATTGAGACAAAGAAGAAAGATCTCGTAAAAAATATTGAAACCCTCAAAATCGAGTTGTCAAAGCTTGGCGAATCCCTCCTCCAAGAATTAGCTAGTGCACAAGGAAATATTCTTGAGAATAAGGAGCTCCTAGAATCATTGAACAAAACTAAGGTAAACTCCGTCGCTATCACAGAGTCTCTCAGTGAATCATCCCAATTGGAAGAGGCTCTTAACAATGAAATCAATGATTATCTTCCTTTTGCCGAGTACGGAAGTTGCCTCTACTTTGCCATCATTGATAGCTCGAAGCTAAATAACATGTATCAATTCTCCTTGAATGCTTTTGCTGGACTATTTGAGAGAGCTTTGAAGCAATCAGTCGTAAGTCACTAAAAAACTATAAAATTCAAATTATTATGATTTAATGTTTTGCTCATATTTCATCCGTTTCTTTTTCAGGCAAACGGAGATCTGACAACGCACATAAATCACTTAAAAAGTGCACTAGAAAGCCTAGTTTATGAATACGTCTGCAGATCCCTGTTCAAATCAGATAGGCTCGCTTTCGCAATCCATTTGGGTCATGCTATGCACCCAGAATATTTCCAGGAGAATGTATATACAAAGATTACCTCATTCTCTTTCATAACTATTTATCATTTTTCCGAAGTGAAGTTATTTGACATTTATTAATGTTATTAATTCTTTCTCAACATATTTTTTCAGGAGTGGGAAGCCTTCACCGGCCAACTCGTGACAGATTTGAAGGGTGGCTCATCCACCAAAGACATAGTTCCCAGCTGGATTGATGAAGACAGAAGCTTTCCCGTCTACTTGTTGAGTTCCGCTTTCCCAACTTTCTACGAAGCTCTCTCCTTACCAAACCAATCATTATGGGAAGAATTCTACTCAAGCACAGAATGTGAAGAACACATCCCGCAGTCAGTCCGGGAGCAGATCAGCAACTTCCAAAAGATGATGCTCATCCAAACCTTGAGACCAGATCGGCTTCACACTGTCATGTCTGATTTTGCACGTGCAGTTTTAGGGCGAAAAACGTTATTCCCACCACCAACAAACTTGAGGCAAATTGTGAAAGAAACGATGGCCACTGAGCCCATCTTAATTCTCGTTAGTGCTGGTGCCGATCCTTCAAATGAGATGAGGGAACTGGCTCATAATGCTGTTGGATCTCAACGTTACATTGAAATATCCATGGGGCAAGGTCAAATTGACATGGCTTTGGAGAAACTGAAGCAAGGGGCTCAAGTGGGTCATTGGATTTGTATGAAAAACTTGCATTTGGTTACTCACTGGCTGGACACGTTGGAGAAGGAGATTAAAGCACTTACTCCTCATGAAAGCTTTCGCCTTTGGCTGACAAGTGAACCGCATCCTTCTTTTCCCAAGATATTATTACAGACTTGTCTCAAAGTAGCGTATGAGGCGCCGCCAGGCTTGAAGAAGAATTTGCAAAGGACTTATGGAGGATGGACTCCTCAGTATGTTGTTGGAGACAAGAATATTGTGAGGACTCAAGCTTTATTTGTGCTGGCTTTGTTTCATGCGGTGGTTCAGGAGAGGAGGACTTATATTCCTCAAGGATGGAGCAAGTTTTATGAGTTTAATGAGAGTGACTTGAGGGCAGGGGCGGATGTTTTGGATCAGTTGTTTAAAGGGAATCGTAAGGATTTGAAAGATTTTTATGATAGAAATGAAAATGGGGAAAATGTGTAAGTTTTTTTTGTTATATTTGTTTAGGCTCGAGAGAAATTCAGTGGCCATATGTACATGGTTTATTTGAGCAAGCAATTTTTGGTGGGCGCATTGATAATGATTATGATTTAAGAGTTCTTATCTCATATTTGGGTGAGTACTTCAATGAAAGTATTTTAACTGGAGCTAATCCTTCACGGAGGGCTGTGGGACCTGCTATTAAACTCCCGAATACGACGGATATCCAGGAGTATTATAGACTGATAGAATCTATGCCAGAATACGATAAGCCATCATCATTCGGACTGCCAAGTAATATAGAGCGGTCTTGGCAGAGAATTGTGAGTAGCCAAGTGATTGGCCAGCTGAAAAGTGAGTTTATACGTTTAATTTATAACGGAAGAATTTTTATGTGAATTTATATCGATTTTAGTGAACATTTTTAACTTTTTTTCAATTTTTTGCAGCTTTATCAAGAAGGTTCAGTGACACCGTGAAATTCGACAAGGCTCTCTGGCACCAAGAGCTAACCCCTCTTCTAAACTTGTGGAAGAAGCTAAACCAAGGTCAGGGAACGATGGGAATGCTACAAGAGAAGTTACTGCAACCAGACGCAAATGACAATGACAGTGGTGCAGATCCTATTGAAGCTTTTGTCAAATTGGAGTATTACAACGTGGTTTCTCTCATGCAAACTGTGCACAAGACGCTGGGAACTATGAGTAAAGTTATTAGAGGAATTTTAGTGCCTACGGATGTATTGGTGGTGGTTGCTGACTCGCTGTTGATACGAGAGGTTGGATAAAACTGGATAAAATTGGATTTTTATTACTTAAAACAATATAGTTTCGTGAATTTTAAGTGACGTATATTTTTAATTATTTCAGACTCCAGCAGAATGGCTAAAGAAATGGGAAGGACCAATGGATGCCATGTCCTACTTGCAGGGAGTTGTCACAAGAGCAATTGCAATTCAGAAGTGGAAGAATAGATCGAAGGAAGGCTCTATTTTGAGAAATCCAGTGGATTTATCGGATCTTATGAATCCAGACACGTTTTTGAGTGCTTTTAAGCAATATTGTGCTAGGTACGTAGGTGATTGTGACGATGATTGATTATTTTAGCTGTTACACATTTCGTTTTTCATTCTCTGATTGGGAAATTCCTTCTCTGAACTTAATTTAGAAAACTGGGAGTCGCAATGGATGAGCTAGTATTCGTTTGTGGATGGGATAGGAACACAGTAAGCGCTGGAAAACTCTCCTGTCAAATCACCGGACTCCTTCTGGAAGGCTGCTCTTTCAATGGTGTCAAGTTGGTTGAGAATACTCCAGAATCTGCACCAATTGTTCGGGTTGGAGATTGCACCATTGCTTGGATGTCACCCGTATGACAAAATATATGTTACTCAGTTCATCATTGTCATTTATAAAACTACTTTAGAAAAAACTAGACCTCATTCTCATCCATAAGATTAATGAATTCTCTCTCTTTCTCTTGCAGAAGGATAGCCAGACTCAAAACAAGAGTGAGACCTTGTCAGTTCCTTTGTACTATAACGAAACGAGACAGCAGCTCATCACAAGTTTGGAATTCACAGCGCAGTCCGACAGTTCCAAATGGATTCAAGCTGGAGTTGCATTATTTTTGAAGAATTAACTCTGGAATTCTGGTGTATTTTATTCTCTTTATTATCAAACATTCATGAAAAGTTTTAATCCCAAGTTTATCTAGTCAATCAAACAGTTATACACTTTTTAACTTATATAAAACTATCCTGTGATCTGTAAATGTAAATTATTATGATGAGTAAAGAAGTAGCCTATATTCCTCTGTTATCTGTTGTACATTTGAATTTGAAATCTTATTAGCATTCGTTTTTATAATCACTTTCCTCCAAAAAATCTACCCAATTGGTCCAAGTGTGGTTCCAATGCACTGGCATTCCTCTCTCATCCTTGGGCTTGTTTCTTATTGGAACAGCAGACTTTCTATACTTTCCTAACGCTCCTTTCAAAGCATCCACCATATCAGGCATTTCATGAGCTAAATTGTTGAATTCACAAGGATCCTCCTCAATATTATAGAGACAATACTCCCCCTTAATAAGACTACAAGAGGTTTTCCTCTTTCTCATCAACATTGTTTCATTACATTTCACATTGGAGAGTTGCAAAATATCCGAAATTTTTGCTGAAGTTGGAAACATTTTGAGATCTTTAACGGCTTGCCCAGCAGGGCTTTCAGAGGCAAAGTTATAAACGGTTTCTGGTGAAATGAAAGTGTATTTGGTTGATGATGATTTTGGATTGGGGCGACCTGAGGGGCCGTACCAACCGTCCCATTTCCCATTGTATGTTGTGCCTATAACATTTATATATTTTAGCTACGTTTTCATCATTTCTTTTGGAAGACATATGAACAAGATTACGATTTTGCTGCAAAAATACAAACCATGCAAAAGCTTCCAAGGCCCAACTCTAACAGCCTCATTCCCATATAGATCATCAATATTGTGGAGGAGCTCAGTTCTCGGAGATTTCAAGCCGAGCCTGATACTATCCCACATGTCTAATCCATCAATTCCATCCCCAACAGCTTTGGATGGATTCACTCCCACAGCGCTGAGAATCGTGGGAAGCCAGTCTTGAATATGAATGAGTTGGTTAGAAACACGAGCTGCGGCAGTTATAAGAGGACTCCACATTAAGCCCACGGCACGAGTTCCGCCTTCCCATAATGTG
Organism: Orchesella villosa; assembly: GCA_036850725.1. NCBI lineage: Eukaryota > Metazoa > Arthropoda > Collembola > Entomobryomorpha > Orchesellidae > Orchesella > Orchesella villosa. The sequence goes on along the minus strand of JAANSM010000181.1, from coordinate 18,083 downwards.
TTTTTAACCTGAAAACAGGCCAAAATACATATTCCATCGTATGAAATGAAAGTGTGTGTTGGATTTAGAATCGAAAAACAAACATTGGAGCAGCTTTGCTCTTAAATTGCACGATTGCAGTACCAAGTACCCCTCTTAATGGCCAGTTGGAGGCGGCATTCCCATTAAATCCTTCGGCAGGGCCACCGTTATCCGTTGTGAACATGATAATACTGTTTTCTAACATTCCTTCTTTATGCAAAGTTTGTATTACGCTTCCAACGGATTCATCCAGTTTTTGTACCATTGCTGCCAAGATTTAAATCAACTTAAGCAAGACAAACACCAAATCTACGTAGGCTTAAAATGATATTGAATTTAAGTATGCTTTCCTACCGGCGTATATCCTTCTCTGTAAATTTTCAATTTTTGAAAATCCATCAATGTTTTGTTTAGGAGCTTGCAAAAGCTGGTATGGATTTGCAGAGTGGACGGCAGTATGACTAATTGTGAGAAATAGAGGGCTGGACTTGTTATGACTTCGGATTATGGAGTTTGCTTCATCAGTGTATAAATCTGTGGAGTAAACTCCAAAGTTTTCATAAGTTGTCGCAAGATCTCTTCGCATGTCGTAGCCCCACGCCTGTGGCTGAAAACAAACATATGCTTTAATTTCATCGCACTTTAGATGTGTCCGTGGAAAAATTTTGTGTAATAATGAGTAAAGAAAAGTAATGTATTTGATGCCGTTTACCCCAGATTCCTGTGCCATATTATCATAATAATCCTTATGCCCAGTCCAATGTCCATAAAAACTATCAAATCCTCTGCAAGTCGGAGTATACTTTCTTTGAAAATGACCCAGATGCCATTTTCCTATCAAATGAGTTGAGTATCCTACATCTTTGAGGTATTCTGGAAGAATTTTGTGTTCTAATGGAAATCCGTATGGCGTTGTTCCAAAAATAACGTTGTGTTGCATTCCTATAGGATAAAAACAGTTTAATTACATGCTGTCAAGTAATACTCTCATTTCATAATGATTAACACCATAGTGTAGTTGTGTAGTAAATACAAAAACTGAATGCATTTATATACCATACCAGTGTGAATGGGATGGCGTCCACTGAACAAAGCAGTTCTTGAAGGTGTACATATAGGAGATACATAGTAGCTATTGAAAATCACTCCAGAAAATGCAAGCGCATCAATATTTGGCGTGGGTATTTGTGGAGATCCATGAAAGCTGACGTCATTGAAGCCCTAAGGAAAACACTATATTTTTAAGCTGAATAAATTCCACACTTTGTAATGAGCCATGAGCTCCGTTCTAAAATAAAATATTGCATTTTCAATTGTTCTAATTTCAATACACTTATTTACCAGGTCGTCTGCAATAATGAGAATGACATTAGGTCGCTGATTTTTTAATCCTACTCCTTCGTCCTTTCCATTTGTCTGCTCGGTAGTTTCACGAACAAAGGCTTCCGCATCTTCCAAAGTTGTTGATTGAGGCTGAGAGTCACTCTCATCATCATAAACCACAGTGGTCGTTGTATCTTCTACAAATACAGGTGTGAATGTGGTTGTGATTGAATCATTTGACGTTGATTCCAACCTTCCTGAAGATGACAACAATGATGATGAAGATGCCACTGAATTAAGAAGCACATTATGACTATTACTAGCAACATGAAGACTCAAACTCGCCGAAACTAATATCCCCACCGTTAGCACAACTGATTTTGAGAGACTCTCCATAATAATTTCTCTCATCTTTCCAAATTCTAACTGAACTGAGTCTCAAGAAACCACACATAAACTCAATATTTTTTGGCTCTTGTCCCAAGTTAGTTAGTCAAGGTTAATGAGATCAGATCAGAGTACCCAACTGAAATAATACTAAAATTGAACTGAAGAAACCGGTCTTTCATATTTCTATTTAAAACGTGTGATGTGATGATATTATGTATGAAATGATGGGATAATAACTACGTGTGAAGTTGGAAGTCATGAAAGACACGCGAAGATGATAATATGACGATGACTTTTTAACTATGAACACTAACTGAGCTTGAGCTTGAACATCTATCTACCTCCTCTCTCTCATTCTGAGCCGTGAGCATCTTGAGCCCATGAATATTTATGCGAGATGTGATGTGCATAAGTAGGAGTTTTCAGGACCTAAATGATAAGTTTACCTAATGACTGGATGTCATCATCATCAACATTGCGTACAAAGATCTTAAGTAAACTTACACAAATGTATGTAGATACACATGTAGTTTGTGTGTTTGTATGCATATTTTATTTTATTTACAAATTATAACTTGTGATGTGATATCGTGATACGTATTATGTGTACTACTCATGAAATATATGATGCACAGTGTCATTAACATATTGGTTTGTCAAGTTTAGTCAATTCCATATAATAAATTCAGGTTGTGTAATATCAATATGATATCAGTGTCAAATGTGCCTACGATTACCCCCAAACAGATTGCCTACAAGCATATCATTACAGCTTTGTTACTCGTATGTACCTATAAAGTTTTTTATTATACGCATTGCAAACAAGATGCACTTAGTATGTAGTATGCAAGACCATCTGTATTTGAATTCGCAATGAAGTGTGAAGTCAAATGTGGTTTTTATTACAGATTCTAAGACTTCAAGATCAACAACATAAAAACATATATATAACAAAGCATAATAAAATGAAATGAACAAGATTCGGGTGGAGTTAGGCTCGAGTGGAAGAACTGTTTAAGGGTAATTTGTACTTTTAATTATGCATGTTACCGGAATCCCAACTTTCTGTGCGGTTGGAGGTGCTTAATAACGTAATTAATATGAATATGACATAAGGACATATTAGCTCGAAGCTTGATAAAGCTAGATTGAACGGTTGACCATCAGGTTTTATATGATTTTTTTTGCTTCAAAGGGACGAAAATGACAAAGCGAGTAAATACCAGATATGTTTAGTTCTGAGATGATTTCATGTCATAACTTTTATGACATTTGTGAATGTATCATGTTATCATGTGGCATAAAGATATAACGCAAGTCATGCCACTTCTTACAGTAGCATAGTCATAAATTATGGAATGTGCCGGAACTACGATAATATTATGTTGTTGTTGCTGAATATTGAACTCGCAAAAGGTTCTCCTGTTTCATTCATTTCATGAGGTTGCTTTAAAAGAATCAATTTTCTGACCTACCTAACCCTAACCGCATTTAGCAGTGTTTTTTTGTAGCTTGCTGTTAAATTATGATTGTACAAAGGACATGGTTGCACGTGATAGACGAATGAACAACAATGAAAAATATAAATACACTAGTTAATAGTAATAATTTAAATGTTTGGTTTGTGTTAAAAGCTTCGCTATGCAATGCGAATTTTTGTTTAAAATATTTCGCATGAAGTAAAAACTGTAACATACTGAAACTGCATTCACCTTACGGAATCTTTATGCACATGCACGTTATTATATGCCAGGGATGGCAATATGGATAGGATAAACAATTCCAGCGTCTTTCATAATTTTAATCGTTTGATAATAGATTGTTGTTCATAATAGGTATTAAATAAATAAATTGATGTTATAACGTAAATGCAATACAAGTTAGGTTGGATATAGCAGAAAGTGTTAGATCTATTCGGAATGAAAATCCTAACCCAAAAAGTACCCTAATTCAAACTTCAAACATTATACAAAAATAATCAATATAAAACTTCAAACAATCAATGATACATATTTAGGTCAGTAGTTACAATTATTATCATTATATCACATATCATAGTTAACTATACGATATATAAATATACATATAAATGTCAAAATCAATGAAATAAAATAATTGAGTTTGAGTATGATGCACAAACTTTTGAGTGTAATCAATACAAATACATAATATTTTATATGCTTAACATTTTTATACATAACTTATGCCATTATGCCATATTATGCACATTGTCAGGCAGGATTGATCATTGTCATAAAATCGCATGATTATGATTTTGATTGCTTATTGCTTCCACTTGAAGCGTTTAAAGTTTAAATACACAAACCTACATCCAGTATCAATCAGTATTAATCAGCTATAAATTAAATAGTAAGCAAAGTGTCACATCAAGTCATCTAGCACAGCAGCAACTTTAACAGTTTTCATATCTCTTTTTAGCACATGCTGGCTTACTGCAAAACAAGTCCCGTTGAGTACATCCACAATTTCGTATCTACTGTGCTATGCATAAAAATATACCTACCGCAGAATATACACAGCAGCGTCAAACTAAAAGACAGAAGACAGCGACAGTAGATTCCGCATCAGAAAGAAGAGATCTGCTGAACAAAGTTTCTTCTCAAAATGCAAAAGGAGATTTTCAGACTTGGAGCGCAAGCTCGTGATTGGCCAATGTGTAGATGACGACAACCAATCCCTTTCAAACGCATGGATTTCAGGCAAAGGAACAAATCTACATGGATTTGCTGTACATTTGCAAAAGAGAAGAAATTCTGGAAGCTCATACAGTCATATACGCGATACCGATATACATAAAACACATCCAACATCCGTCTCGGACAGATACAACACAACACAACACAAAACACAGTCTGAAACACAAAAAATAGACAGACACTTGCCACATACTATCCATATGACATTTACCTTCTTCTTCTCGCAATAAAATATACCTAAAAACACGTATGGAAAGTAGTTTGTCAACGGGATCAGAGCGGATAGGAATATCATCAGGATCAAGAAGTCAAGATCCGGCGAATTTTAACTTCAAAACCTTTTGTGATAGTGTACTAGTTAATTACAGGTGAGTTGGGGGACTCCATTTAATTTATTGGGGAAAGGTTTCGTCTTTTAAAATAATCAATATTGAATGGTGACTCATGACTCAGGTTTCGAAGAGAAGAGTATTATTTTATTTGATGGAATTTCATAAGTAATCGATTCATGATTCATCAGTTCAGTAGTCCGGTGGTCTTTTGGTTGAAGATGGTTTCAAATTATAATAATATGTTAAATGCAAGTAAGATACATCATCATATGGTATTAGAAAAGTATTAATTTTGCTTGCTACATTCACATTAAACATTTGATTTGTTTGTAGAAGTAATCACGGTTGACGAACGGCTTTAAAAACTAGTTTCCTTCGGTCATTGGTCATCGGTGTTATATTGAGTTGAGGTACAGTAGATAGTGGCTTGTGGCAGATTAATTCTAGTACGAAAGATAATCGTGAATCATCAATGTGCCATGACCAACGTTACGCCAACTTTACTATCCTTACGTGTCATTTTTGGATCAGTGAGTTAGTGGTTAGGGTGATTAGATTGTATATTGTAGGTGGTAGGTGTCAGGTGGTAGTGATTAGGTTGACGTTGAGGCTATCTCTCAAGGCAAGGCCGTGATTCGGGGATTTTTATATCATTAAATTAATTGTGCATTAAATTGTGTATTGTGGATCTTCTCAAAAATCTTCATTCGTTGCAGTTTGATCGCCAAGCTGCCAGAGTGTTTTACGTTGAGCATAATTATTATTGTAACTTAAAGACCAATCGCTACACAGAGGTTTTATATCATATGCAACTCTTACTTTTGTTTATGAAGGTCAATGAGCAGTGACAGTAAATATTGTATTGTGGAAGCAATTATTTATTAAAAAATAACTATCTAACTTTTTGTTTCTTGCAGAACGAAATAGTTTCAGTCTGGTTTCATCCAACAAAAAGAATCGTGTGGAATATCAAGTTGCTCGCACAATCAAATCAAACCAGTGTGTTCTGTAGAAGATTGATATTAGTAGATCTTAGTATATCATCAGTATGGCTCAATCAACGTTACATATACTTTTAGCAGCTGTAGTTGCCTTATTGTATGTCGTCAGTTTGTCAGAGGCTCTTAAAGAAGGCGAATGTGAAGGTAAGTTTTCACTTTCAGTTTACTTAATTTTTCATGTCTCACTCAGAGAGGCACGGAGGAGTAAGCCAGCTGGTTTAGCTACAAGCCAACGTTATCGATTTTATCTGTTTACTAATTTTTTTTTCAGTATGCGTGAAAGTCATGGGCAGGTTTTCAGACACTCTTGAAGATGATGATAGGAAAGATCACAAGAAAATTGAAAATCTGTTTAGGAAGTGGTGTAAAGGCGCTAAAGGAAAGGATAACAGACTGGTAATGAAATATTGAAATTATTTTGTGGGATTGTTTAATCTGTTCAATCAATGCCCATAAACTGTTTTAATTTGTTGCCAATAATTACGTTGTATCTCATATTAAAAATTCTCTTTGTGTTACAGTGTTACTATCTCGGAGGTCTTGAAGAATCAGCAACAGGGATCCTCGGAGAAATCTCAAAACCATTGTCGTGGAACATGCCAGGAGATAAGATTTGCGAGAAGCTGAAGAAAAAGGATGTTCAAATCTGCGAATTGCGATATGGTAAGCAATTTTTGTATTTTGTTTCGCGATTCTCTTGATTTTAAATAGTTGTAGTATTAGTGTTTTATGGAGAGATTTAAAATATTTATCGTATTATTAATCGGTTTGTGGTTTTACAGAGAAACAAATTGACTTCAAGACTGTAGACCTGAAGAAACTGAAAGTCCGTGATTTGAAGAAGATTCTCAATGATTGGTAAGTTGGGAAGAGTTTGTGTTAATTTGAACTTATTCATTTCATGTACGTCCTTCTTTGTAAACATTTTGATAACACATTTATAATTTTTCGTTGTTTTAAATTATTTTCAGGGATGAGGATTGTGATGGCTGCATTGAGAAGTCAGATTTTATCAAGAGAATCGAGGAGCTGAAACCAAAGTACGTCAAGGATGAGCTGTAACGGAGAAAATACTTAGCATAACATAATGCATTAATTTATTGATGGAACGCCAGTGTTTTGTCAGGGGTATACTTTCAATGTTGTATTTCTTGAAGTTGTAAGTCCTTTTGTTAATATTATGTTAAACTCGAGAAAAGCGCTAAATTTTTACGAACAATTAGATATGAAAAGAAACAGTCTGTTCTCTAAGAAATCGCTTTAATTACAATTAAACACCTTTGTTTTGAAATCGTTTATCTTTGACTCCAAATGTTTTCTACTCATTTAAGCATAATTGTATCTCTAAATAACGTCTTCAAGTGTTCAATAGGCTCTAAACTGACTATGTGTTGACTGACTCTATGTTGCGTTAAAGCTCATTAATATTAGCTATTGAAAAGGTCAGACACATGTCACATCCAACATACAGCATAGCAGGGAACTTCTTTTCATAATATTTGCAAATTGTCTTAAAAGAATGAAAGAAGGACCATATTAATTGTACGCAAGGAACAAGGAGTGCAAGTCCGGTCTCTTCTCCAAGCACATTCGCCTCATCCCTCATCCCAACTCAAATAGGTTGTTTATACTTTACTATAGATTATACCGTAGATTTTTATGTATATAAAATGCAGATCCTCTTATTCCTCATACCTATATAGTAAGTGTATATAGCGGATGATGTGGATGTAAGCCGGAAAAGCATAAAAAACACACAATTCAATATCCCTTTAAACTACTAGTATTCCACCAAACGTGCCAGTCAGCTCAAAGAAAGCAGCAGAGACGGTTGTGTCCTGCTAGAGATTGTTAACTCAGTTGCTCGAGTCTGGTTTGTATTATCTTTCGCAATATTTTCCATTGCTTGCTAGTCTCAAGAAAATCTCAAGAAAATCTTCTATTAGGATATAAAGTTTAATGAAACAATATTTTCATATCATTAATGTGTGATTTTCCACTCACCCAGTTCTACACTTTGAGCTAAACGACATGAAAAGGTCAAGTAGTAAGCACAAGCAAACATCTACACGTACCTCTACTCCATTTCAGCTACCCTCTCGGAATGCCGTTCTGGGTGAAGTTGTTGACCAACTACCTCAAGTAAAAGTAACATCCATAATGAAACGGTTAAAATATTTAATGCTGAATCACAAGGCTGCCCTCAAGCTAGAAAGTGTTAAAGCTGTGATAAGTGCCTTAGAAGATTCTAAAACTGTTCGGCTTAAGGAATCACAGCTGGAATTCCCAAATAATGTTCATTACGCTTCATCTCCAATATCAGCAGCTCATAAATCATTCAGAAGAAAACAAGCGAATTGTGACAATCCTAACGAAAGTGACATTGGTGTTGGTGCCACATATGGTTCTTCCAACAACACACAGTATGGAAACAGCATTAGAACGAGTGTTTCTGCAAGTTCTTGTAATGCCCCAGCAGACACTACTATTTCTGTCAAGAAAGCCTCTGTAACATTAAGTCACAACTTTGAGAATGTATACAAGCGTGTCACAAGATATTACCTTTTTATGCTGAAGCCTAGAAGGCCGACAAGGTCAAACCTCTTAAGTGTATTCTTGTCCTTCTTGGCATTCATTTTTTATTTTCAATTACACACGACAACTGGGTTCAGTCGGTTGTGGCTCAAGTGGGAAAATGTGGATCTTAGTTCTGTCGAGGTAATATTATTACTTCATTCTTGTTATGCCTTTTCGCACAAGCTTAATGCAAGTTTACTTCAATTCTCCAGTAACATATTATGCAGCGACAGTACCAAAATAAATTGATAATTTTAATCCTATTTTAATTGTAGTGTACAATCCAAACTCCAAACCTGGCAATGGAACTTCTTCGGCCTCCTGTTTCATGCACCATGTGCCATAACATCAGTTCTGTTCATCGTGTTAGTGGAATCTCTCCATCGGTGTTTGAAAAAGTGTAAGTTCTTACTTTGTTTAGCTTCTCCCCTTCAAATCATTAATCTGAACCCCTAATCGCTTCTCAAAGGCAGAGAAGAATATAGAATGTTTACGGAAGTAAAATCTAAATATAACACATTACAAAACCATCAATCTTTCTGCTTCATCACACGAAAATTCTCCATTTGCTAATTTTCTACAAAAATCATCCCTCAAGACGCCCCTAATCGCTCAATCATCTCGTTTCTCCCTCTCACACACAAACCAGATTGTTTTCTGAGTAACTTAAGTCGCAGGTGTGCCGGTGTGCGTGACACATAATTAATAAAAACTCGTTTTAATCCTTTTAGGTATGCGTACAGTGGAATTCCTGTCATTGTTACGGACGCGATGACAAACTGGACTGTGCTTGAAGCTTTCTCTTTCCGATTCTTTAAGGTATAAGTTTCGTGATCAGAAAGTATTTATTATTACATAATTTTGCTTCTGTGCTGTGTTCCTTCAATGTTTTGTGGGAATTGACTAAATCGGCACAACATGATGTATAACCTGCCTGTACAGATTAAGTATCTCGTACGAAGCGTGTTATTGACATTTGGCATTACAATATGTGTGTTCCTTTCTCCAAGTATTTTCTTTTCTCTTAGAGAGTACAACAGTCAGCAGTAGCGGATATATGTAATTTCTCTCAATTCCCTGAAGTATTTATATTACTTTTGAAGCATCTAGCTTCTAGCGTATTTGTGCAAAATGATGTTCTTTTGAAGTGTAAAGGTTTTTGAGTACGTGAGATGTGGATAGTCTCTTTTAGAACCACTTTACACAACCCACAGGCATAGTCCATAAGTTATCAAACGGAGCAACGAGTACATTCCGTGATGTTGAGACAGGGGAATTGAAATAAAAGATGTTACATAAGTTATGTTACAAAACTCACTTCAATACTTTCAAATAAATTGTTTCAGCACACAATAACGTTAAGAACGTCTTGCCTTGGGTTTAAACCTTAACATTTCTCCTTGTAAATTCGTGTTCTTGTAGTACACCCTTCAAATAACTGAAGCAAACAAAGATGATTTAATTTCTCTTCCCATTTCGAAAAGCAAAGAGAAAAGAATGTATATAAAAAGAGCAGCACACAGAATTCCCCACAATTCTTCAAATCTTTTGTATCTCCAAACCTCACTGGAAGTAAGTTTGCCCTCGAAATGAAAAGCGTGAAGCGTAAACCACACACGTTTTACTCAGTATATGCAAATGTCATTCATGAAGATGTCCAAATACCTTTTGGTTTGGCTTGTTTTTGTACGCTTCAAATAATTTTATTTGCAAATTAATGAACCATGAGCAAAGAGTCCTCAATGTCACTACAACCTTCATTTCCGTTGCATCAACTCTATCTCTTTCGTTCATCGTGCTGACTGCTGTTGGATTTCAGGGTGTGAATAAATACTGAGTGGTTTGAGGTAGTCCTAAAACACAATTTGCTTTCTCTTTGTTTAGGCTTACGTTGTAGAATTTCTAGTTTCTCTTGACTTCTCTCTATTATTCAAATTCAGCTTTCTCAATTTTGTCTGCTGAAGGCTTACAATATGTGGACAGTTTTTATGTTGCAGAACTACTGCAGAATAATGAGCTACATTTACATCCATATTTTTGATGTTTTTGCAGTTATGTCGATTATGTCGCAAATGCAGCTTTCTAAAAGTACTCAAATTCCTCCTGCTTTCAACATTCTAAAAAATAAATTTTCTGTAAATTCTAAATACCTTTGGGGTACACTAAAAATGTTATGTACCCAGCCCAAAAAACAAAATAGGATAAAGTCTCCTGTTTTATGTCATTATGACCGAGAAGATAACGAACGGGGAAAAAATATACTACTTGTAATTTTACCCGGGGTACTATATGTATTCCCAAATGGCTTCATGTTACATTGACTTTTATGTAGTTATAATGTAATGTAATATTTTCCTTGACCTTGCCCTATCTGTTTTCTCAACAGGACATTTACGACAAAGGAAGTAGATCCCTCCAGCATTTTGGTGAGGACTGTCTATTTTTTCCATATGCCACCGAGTTTAGAAGCTTAGCAGAGGTATTCAATATGACAAAGGAGCGATCAGAAAAGCCGTGGTATATTGGCTGGTATGCAATAAAGTTGACTTTCTAGTTAAAGTTTAAGGAAACGAACTCCTTGTTTTTGGTTGCATTCAAGTGTATTATATTGCCCCAAAATTTGTTAGTAATGTGCATGCTCTTTCATCTCTTATGCTTTTCCGTCAACGACTCCTATTCTCTCATCAGTATCAGTTCAACTAACATGGCATCTGGCATCATTTCCATGCCCCCGTTTTTCGATTCAGTTGACTTGTTTTCTTCATTTAGCCTGTTTCTCAACTTTTCTTCTAAAACACATAAGAAATCAGGGTCGCAGCGTAAGTAGATTATGTTTCTTCAAGAATTTATACATGGATGGCTGAACCCTTTCAATCGTCACCAGTCACGTTTCCATGTTTTGAGTAAGCAGGTTTAGCTTCGTCGCGCGTTACTCCTGCTTGCACTATTACAAAGTAGGTTATAAAATGTTTTGAGAGGTCAAATAACGATTGTAAATTTAGATATGTGAAGCAATACACTGCACTTCGAAACGCGTAACTGAGAAAATGCTTAATTATGCGCATATGAATGCAATTAAGTCTTTTTATTCGGTATATTAATTAATATTTAACATTCCTCATATAACGATGAAGGTTCCCTTTGCCATCCAAAACTCGATGATTAATCCCTTATTCTTATAAAACTGTCACTCACTGTGAAAGAGAGAGAGAGAGAGAACTCATTTGACAAACTTGATCGGTATAATAAGGAAAATTAATGCAATCACATGTCTTTTCCTCCTGTTTTTTATATAGGAGCAACTGTGATGCAGAAATAAGTCACATTCTCAGGCAATATTATGAAAGACCATACTTTCTTCCAGAAACTGCTGAATCCACACATGCAGATTGGATCTTTATGGGCACTCCAGGCTTTGGAGCTCAAATGCACGTACGTATGAACTTATAAAGTTATGTATAAAGTATAAAACAACAAAAATTCTTCTATTGATTCTTAAAACTTCTTGCTGCTGCCCCACTTGGGTACTTAAGTATAAATCCATAACTCATTGAAGTTTAGTTTATTGATAACTCCGACCAAAGACCAAATCATAAACTATCAGCACACATCGTTTCTATTTCTGAAACTGTATCTCCAGTACCTCTCAACTGTACAAATAAAAATGAATGATATATTTTTTCCAGATCGATCACGTTTTGAATCCTTCTTGGCAAGGGCAAATTAGGGGTAACAAAAGGTGGCATCTGCAACCACCACCAGAATGCTACTACGAATGCCAATCGTTATACACAGATGTTCATCCTGGAGAAATCAGTAAGTTGGCATTGTTCATAAAAATTGTTTGTAAAGTAATGGCTCGTCACTGTAAATAGATTGTTGCTTGCATGTAAGTTTATGAAAATTATATGACAAGTACAATACAAATTAAAAATGTGTCGAAATGATATCACGTCGAATCAACGAGACTTGACTTCTTTTGCTTTCTTTCACAGTTGTTCTAGACACAAACAAATGGTATCATCAGACTCAAATCCTTCCTGGAGAGAATAGTGTCACAATAGGATCCGAGTATGACTGACTGAGACTGGTGTAAGTTGAAACAAAATCTGGACTTGCCGTTGTTGCCGAGTGTGTGGTGCTCATTTCTTAAAAATGTGTGACGAAAAGAAAATGCAACGAAGAAGTGCTTGACCGGACCTAGTGCTAAATAGTGCGGATATAAATGAAAAATGTAACATTTAAAACATTTTGGATTATAATGGAAATTCTAATGCAGATCAAGAAAAATATTACCATTTGTGTTAGGATAAACAATGGACTTTGTAAATAATCCACGGTTCCTAACAAGTAAAAGATGTGATTGTATTATTGGAATACTATTAAAACCTAACACATTATTATTACATCAAACACACACATACTTGCGTGCTTACCGACAACTGACAACCTACGCATATGTCAATTTAAAATATTCATCGAGAATATCTCACTGCCATATAAATCAGTTCGTGAGTGTGGCAGGAATATAGGATACTACGAGTATATCGTAAATAATATAAACTATTGAAGTTATACACGATTAGCTTTTCCACTTAAACAAGTTCCAAACAAACATAATAACGTAATTGACGAGGTAGTCGGTTGTAGTGAAAGCTGTCATAGTGTATCGTCATATATAAATAAACAAATTTTCATACCAGACAGAACGGGAGGAAACTTGTCAGATAAACAATGAAATTTGCTGCCCATATTCGGTACATTAGTTCCAACTCAAACATCCTGTCAATCTTTCCCAGGAATTAAAAAATGTTGACGTTGCACGTGGTGGTCTCTAACTCATCTACGATGTAATAATCAAAGTGAAAACTTGCCTTCACAATATGATTTCGCCATGAAACTGACAACTAAGCTGACAGACTTGTCAGTACTAATCTCCCAACTACTACTCCACTTGTCAGCAGGATCAAACGAAAATACAGTAAAATTGACATGTATTAAAAACTGACGTAGGTTTGCTACGCAGTGTTTCTGTAAGTTACTCTTATGCAGCGTGAGCGTGAGTATACAAAGACCTGACGCGAGTACGAGTACAAATTATTTTAAAACATGTACAACAATGTAAAAACAGAAATTGTCGGGACTTTTTTTTACCTCCTACATGGTGATAGCGACGGCATTAGCTATAATTTAGGTGATACTTTCCACCTTGTAATTTAGTGATCATCATTTATCCGATTGCTAATAAATGGAGTGTAATTCGCAAGACACCCCAAACAACCTCATCTCGGAGTAATATTTTTGCCTAAATTGTTACGATTTATATTGTCATTGTCTGCGTGGTTGTCCTTATTACAGTTCTAAGCTCTAGCATCCATTAAGTACGTATGAAATGAATGTCTTCCAGCTCCAACAGTGAAAAATCTGCAACAGCACTGTAACCTGTATGTCTTTGCGTGAACATCTTGAATGAAAGCCGTGCCCTTAATTCCTAGATTATATAGACAAGAAAACTATACGTAGAAAAGCCCAAATTCTTCGAACGTACACATTCAGCAGTTTATACGTTATATATAAATACAAGAAATAAGCCTTTGATGCTTAGACTTTATCTTGCCTACCTTTTTTCTCTCTACTTCTAAATCCTTTCATCGTGTTAATAACTGTACTTTATTTCCTTCACGTACCATTACATTAAAAGCTTACATGAGTGCCATAATAATGTCTTGCCTTGCGGGTGGTTCTAAGAAAAATTGAGCACCTTCCAAATTAGTATCTCCTGAGGACAGAAAACGCTCTTGGTTATAATACGCTCATGTTTTTATTGCAGGTGAAAGTTTTGCCAGCAGTAATCATGTCACTAAAAAAACTAGGCAATGTAAGAACATCTAACAAAAAAGCACTTACATTTAGAGTGCTATCTACGTGCACTTTTTAGACAACATTTGAATGAATTAAAATATAACAAATAATTATGTATATAATTAATTAAATACTAACGTGATGAGCGCGTTTGTACATATTATACAATCCAGTACAGTCCATTATGTAAAGAAAGTTTTCATAAAGAACACTCAACTCTTCGAGATTCCTTAGTTTCTGCTCATTCTTAAAGCTTATATAAGGCCCTTCCAGTTTTTTGTAGACTAACTTATAAGAAACACATGTTAGAATTCATCTTATGATTAAATCCTCAAACCATGAACATCGCAACGGTCTGTTACCCATATGCATTTTTTATACGTTTAGCTGCAAGTCTATTTTAATATCCAGCTTTCCTTGCTTTCACCATTTTGACCGTTTCAGTTGTGAGTAAATGAATATTGAGCAGTTGGTGGGCTCATGTGGCTTCAAATTTCCTCCTTATTGCTTTTTCTAGTTGTCTATGAATAAAAGGAATATAAGCTTGTTACAAGCTGAAGTCCAACGTTTAGCGTCTGCAATTTCATTTCCTTCTTTCCGAATGAAACGAAACGTAATAATATTGAAATCCTTCTGATGCAGATCCTTTTTGCTGCAATATACAACATATAACAAAAGATTTTTATCCCATTCTCATTTTAGGTCAGACTACATCAGCTTGGGTAAAAAAACTAACATGACTGTAAGATGGAAGGACAGTCCAGTCATTTTATTGTGCAATACTTTCAACATATATTTCATTACTTGAATGAATATTTAGGTTTAGAGCAAGCGAAAACCCGAAAGGAGGAATTTGTGTAGTCATAAAATAATGCTTGCCCTCGTCCTATATTCAGTTTTAGCTTAGCCCTTCACATTTTATTATAAAATTTGGTATCGCAGCCTGCAATGCAGTCTCGAAGGGCCAAAATATTGACGCAATAAGCTTCTTTGAGCTTGAAAAATTCGTTTTTTCTAAATGAGATTAAGTATATTAGAAATAGTCAGAATTCAAATTGTTTCAAAGCAGCTACAGATTCTTATATGAATGTGATGTAAAATAGCGAAAGTAGACTCCATTTGTTACAGTAACTCTGATGCAGTATTCTATGGTATAAACGCTTCTTAGCTCTTACGTTAGTAAGTGCATTTTCAATGAAGCGTGTACAACAAAGACCTGCAGGAATTGGATAATACTTTTTTATACATGTCATGTATGTAACGTATTTTTGAAGATTTTCTGCGTTTCTCACATGAGATGTAGAAGGCAATAACTTAAATCGACTAGTAAGACAAGTCGTAACACATTTGTTTTTTGAAGAAAGCTGGTTTAGTAGTGTAACACCAAGGAATAAGGTCCACGTCAATAAGAGTTAAATGCATAATGGTAAATAATTTTGTGTTCGCAGGTCTTCCCCTCCCAGTGGTGCATTAAAACTGATACCAATTGGTAAAGTCGCTATTGACTAGGTTCATTTCCATTGACTAAACCAGTACAGTTAAGCGATTCAGAACACAGAACACTACATCCATACTTATTATTTCATTCTGTCAGATTTCAAAACTTACGAATTTTTCTACACAGTGATTTGATGTGATTTGTTAAATGACAGATAAGGAATATAGAATATACATTTCATGCATCAATTATGATTATGATATAATATGATATGCATGTTTTTGACTGGATTACAGCAGTTTATGACATTTTTTCGTGGAATATTTAGGATTTAGAATTTTATTAGAATCTAACTTGACTCATGAACTTCGCTTTTTACCAACGAACGAGAACTTAGAATCGAATAGGGAAAAGCCACAATCGAAAACAAAAAATTTGTCAATTTAACCAAAAGTCATAAATTTTCTGTAAAATATTTTATATTTGAGACATTATCACAACATTATTAACAATCAACGTAGCTTTCCACAATATTGAATATCTAAAACAAACTATGCAAAAAAGGGAATTTCCGATTTTTGTAAGTTTACAAATTTAGATCCAACTGACCTTGCCCTACTGATTAAGTGCTTACTTTATGGAACTTTAGATTCCTTCTCAATCCTATAGATTAATTGTCTTTCTTTTTTACTCCTTACTTTTCCAAAAATTCCTTAGTCACATTTTTATTCAAAAATATATATATCATGATTTTCTTCATCCATCCCTGTAAAATGTGAAAAAAATTCAAGAGGCGCGAGCTGTTAAGAAGGTGATCCCATTTACTATTATTACCTAATGATGACCACCGTAACTTCGGTTCGAAAACTAATGGTTGATAACTTATCATACCATATCAAATCATATCATTGATAAATTGGGATTATTCAAAAGACAAATACATGAAGAAGAATTGGGGGAATAAGAAAATTAGTGAGGAATTTATACGATAGGTTTAATTGACTGACTACTTTCCACATGTATGATGAATAAATTGACTCAAGCTCGTTTGTCATTTCCAATCACTATAAGGCAACATCAGGTACTCTATTCAATTCATTTAGATACAAAATAACATTTACGCGGTCACAAATTACTAATACACCAACCTATAAGATTTAGAAATACTACATTCGTATATATCTTAATTGACGTCAAAACTATTGAAAGAACTTTTCACCAGATTATTTTCTAATTTGCACATTATCGATTACTAGTCGACTAGTATATAGTACAATCCTTTCCTTAATCATGCACTCCACAGTTTGCATGAATCCATCGAAAATGGTTCTAAAATTCACCAAACTTGCAACAAAATTATAACCATATGAATCTGAGGGCCATTTGCTGGTCAAGCAAACATACTGTAAATTTGCAGAAGGAATTAAACTGGGCGGAAGAAAATAGAACTCGACTGTTTGCCTCATGGGGATTCATTGGTACCGTTATGCGAGCTGAATGACCAATTCGTTTGCAAATAAATCAAGCCTGAGATTAGATCGTTTAGCTTCTTTGACTCCATTTCTCCTGGTTTTATCTTGATCGTCAGTGACGTGACTTTTATTTTTCCATCTCAAATTACTCATGGCTGGTCAGATCTGTAGTAGAGTCTTTTTATATATCAAATTTCATTGCTTCTTTGCATGAGAAAGCAAGCAGAGTTGCCTTGATAAATACAATGATTTGCTGTTTAGAAATCAGTTTGGATTGTGTTTATAAATTAAATTCTGCTTTAACAGTGTATTGAGCTTTTTGAATGGTAGATTGTTTGCTTTTTTCTTTTAAAAAGAATTATAAGATGACTCATGTAATGGATTGAATTCCTTTCACATCCAAGAAATAAATCTAAATCCGTTTTTGTCGTTTCTATTTATACGGTTGCAAAGATCTCATGTACATCTGTCTTTTTCTACGTCTATAACAAAATACAATGGCCAGAAAAATTCTGAGCTTTGGTATTCCCACAAGAAAAAATTCCATGTACTGAAAACTCAAGAGCTTTTGCATGACGTCTAGTCTGCTCGCCGCTCGGTCTGCCACAATGTTTTTGTGCATCTGGTCTGGGACTTTCTCCCTCTCTCACTCTTTCGTAAACAAAATACCAACTACCAAATGCTGGTTGTGGTGAACTGAGGAAAAATAACATTCAAAGAATGTGACCACGACCATTACCAAAAAAGGCTCTTCAGTTTGACTTTTCCCCTTTTAGCATTAAAAACACAAACTTACACAAAATCTACTTCACGTTTGCATACCCAAAAGTGTGTCACAAGAGTTTTCCAAAACGTTCACCGCTCGAAGGAGTTTGAAAATCTTATGAAGAAGGCATGCGGGCTTCATAAACTGTAAAGAATAGGAAGAAGTGTACAGGTTGATACAGGCA
>JAANSM010000180.1:0-39321 GCA_036850725.1 Orchesella villosa | reverse complement strand
ATTATCAATTATAAATTACACGTATAGAGCTGTCGAACATGACAAGTGGCGGAGTACTGGCGTTTCACGAACGAACTTAGCAGATATAAACAAACCAACCAGCTGACAAAAAACGACAGTGTGAGAGTAAGCATAAAGTAGTATTATAGCGATTCATCATTATGGATTTCAATCATTAATCTTCAAATGTAACGTCCATCCAAATGCAACCGACAAATTCATTGATATAGGCTAAGATAATCGTAATAACGACAATTATCATGAAATCTGAGCGCAATTGCAGCGTGTTCGGCTGCTCAAATTCTTACGCGAAGGTCGATGGGATCAAACCTTTGAAATTGTACTCGTTTCCTACCGGTAGTGTGTTTAAGCCCTTGACCTTAGAAAAAGGCGTAAAGCGTGAATTAACTTTGTAAAGAGGAAGTCGTAAGTTGTTGCCTGTCACCTGTTATCCAAATAAATATCTAGAATATAAATACAAATTGAATGCAACATACCAATTACCATTGACACAATAAATTAATAAATTCGAGAATATGTAGTGAGCACTTCCTAAATGGTATAAAAAGTGAAGACCCGCGAAGTCCATCGTACAATCCAAGTATCCATCCGGCTAGTACTAATCAAAATCCACATATTTCAGCTCTGGGTCGTTATCAGCGGTAGTACTTAGTTTAAGAAACCCTTTATTTATTAATCTTCGTGATATATATTTAAAGTTTGAAATATATGTACTTCCTCCGTCTGAATTTTCTTGAAAAGAATGCGTAAAAGGGAAAGTTTTCGAAATGAGCGTCTCGGCAATTCAACCCAAAGTCATTTACTGGAGTCACTTCCACCCCTACCGCATTGTGAGGTGTCATTCACCGATTTCGTAAGGAAAGAAGAAGTGAGTCGAAAAACTAATCAAATAACAGTATAACTACAATGAATTCCCAAAAGTTATATCTTATAACACACGTCACCATCCAAACTTATCAGGATATGAATCTTCCGGTGGAGCTTCTCAAGGCTGGAATGTGAATTTAATGGTGTCGATGCAGGGACATTGGTAGTTCATACAAAAGTACCAGATCAAACTCTAGTGGATTCAATTTGCGGTCCCAATCAAAAAACTGCTTATTTTGGAGGAATGTCATCTGTCGTTAGCAGTGTCAACGCTGCTCGATTCCTCAATTTCCATCACATCGAATAATGGACAATCGATTCCAGGAAATTTTAAGAGTGCGTCCTGTAGTGTCATAGTTGAAGCTCCACTGGAGGTAAGTTTTGCTGGAAATAATTGCGACAGCCTTTTCCCTTGAGAGTATCCAGCTTTTACAGTTGGAATTCCCCACTTCGGTTTTGCGTTTGTACATGAGACTTCTCGATATTCATTCACGTATGTGAGAAGCGCAGCCGCGTGTTTGCACTGTCCTTGTACTCCAGCCTTACATGTGCAACAACCTGACAAATTTTTTCGCTCCTCTGAAACCTATTTACGAAATTATTCATACATGCTTTCATAATCATTATTTTATGTCGAATGACATTTACGCGAAAATACTAGTGATTCCCATACGTTTAGTTTGATGATGTAATTTTTATTCCTTATGCTTGTTTGCGGCAGACGCAGACATTGTCCAAATATCACGCTGGTGTTATCTGTAACCTCTTCCCTTACCGAATCTACATGTCCAGCAAGGAATAGTTTACGACCCTTTTTCAAAGTGCTATTTCTGAAGTCCGAACTCGAAATTTCACAAAACCCACAATGAATTACTTTCATTTTCGTATATACCAGATTATAGTACTCCACTATGAGGATTTGAGAACGGGTTAGGTCGAAGTAAAGTAGATACAATATATAATCAATTATATTGGGTTATAAAAAACACTTGACGAATACTACCAACTACACAGCTCTAAAATATTGTACTAGATATTTCGTCGTGGCGAATTTAACATGAAGCAATGAAGATAATGAAAAGTTATATAACTCAACAAATGTAGAAATTTAATCACTGATTGAAATCAAGTTTTGTGAATCTATTCGGTATAAATACCGTATGTAACCATTGTCGTTTCTGTCATTTGTATGTCATGTGTTTTTTGTTTATATTTGCATCGTTCATATTTTGGCCACCAGACACCAAAATCAGTATCGCCGTCTAGGAAATCCGACGGCTCTATTCAGATTTTTCTAAAAATATTTGAAAGAGTAAAATACATACTGGCAAACTGATATAATGTTGTATTCCATGTCTTCAAAAAAGACCCCAACAACTCCTAATTTATGTCCTGTGAAACAAGAGTTTCGAAAATTTGCAAACTTGAACATTGAAAAGACGCTGACCATCGGTGAGTCTGAAGACGCTACTACGAGGAGAACGGAATCCCACGACCAATCAATCGTTGTCACATTCCCTGGCACATTGGGAAACACTCTCTCCAAATCCATTGGTGCTACACCAACACTGGCGTCAGAAGGTGCTCGGTAGACCTTAACCATCTTGGGCCCTCCAACCGCGAGATAATTTCCATCTGGTGAAAACTTTAGGACGGAAGAGCCATCACCTAGTTTCATGGAATGAATTAACGAATTTGTGGTTAGGCTGATGCAGTGAGTAAGTCCAATCTCGTTAACAGCAACAAGAATCCGACCATTTGGAGAGAGAGCCAAACTTTTGTAGTTGTGGGAGGAATCGAAACAAAGAGTCCGAGTTTTTGAATGCTTCAGGTCATAGATTCCAATTTTGTTTCCTACTGGAGCAATTAAAGTACGACCGTCACTTGTGTACAAGAGATTTCCCTGGTTATACACTGTTCCCAGAACATTGGTCAATTTAAACTGACTAATCGACATTTTGGACTCGTTTTGAATACTAATCGCCTTTCACCTGTCACCGTCACCTGTCAACAAAACCAACACAAATAAAAACAGAAATACACAGTGTCAAAATTTTGACTAAAAATGTGACTCACCTAACTCAAGTCTTCCCACTTACGACTTGTTATTTGTACTTCTACACGCAAATAATTATTAGCGACTCCAAACTTGCGCTGTGTTGAAACAGTTTTGTTACCTCAAAAAACATTTGATAGTTTACCGAAGTTTTACCGCAATTTTGGTGAGAAAACACGAATGAAAAAAAGTACATAAAGTTTATCTTATGTATATTGTGTGTATGCCTGTTTCTCATAATTAAAGCGACCGCAAGGATGCGTTTTCGTAGCCTTTTAGGATGCAATTTCAATTTTTAGATGCAATTATTATTAGTTATGTATTTAATATATTCTAATTCGATCATTAATGTTTGATCATAAATCGATCCATAATACTTCGAATTTGCCACAGGTTACAATTTGTTTGCGATTTTGGAATTAGTGTTTTGGCCTTTCAATGTAAAAAAATACGTGTAACATAACATGAAAAACGTAATAAAATGTAATTTTCACGCTGCAGTAAGCTACAAAATCATGTCTTGTGTTCGACAACTTTTTACATTTTCAAGTTCGGTAGTCAATATTTCGTAAACGCTGCAGAACTTGATTAATGGATATAGATTTGATATAATGGACTATTGAAATGGCAATATTTACAATCCTCATAAATCCAGCAGGTAGAAAATTTTATTACAGAAAGTATACATCAAAATCACGTAAACAAAATTTAGAAAGAAGCCTGTAATTTATTCATAAAATATCTTTATTCACTCCGGTGCAACTTCAAAGTTTGCGTATTTCACATACGTAAATTCTAACAGAAAAATCAATATGCAAACCATACACAGTCCACCATGCAAAACCCACACCACACTCAGCACTTGAACCTGCACCATTCCAGAATCCAAATTATCTCGTATCTCAAGTCCATTATTGATATTAGTTATGTCAGATACCAACAGCCTCGCTAAATTCACAAAATCCCAAGAGTTTTTTAGCTGCAGCACCTCACTAATAGTTTTAAGGTTCTTGGCAACACTAACGAATTTATAAGTTTTCTTCCAATGGCTCCACAATCCAGAATGTACAATCCTACCAAATAATTCATTCGCCATTTTCCCATTCAAATCATTTTCTCCTTTATATCCCATGAGAACGTTTAAGAACGGTGATTCATTGTTCCAAACAAGTCTCCTCCCGCTATACGCCACTACCGCGTATACCTCAGAAAATCCAGTGCTCCGCAAGGCACCCATTGGCAGATCGCTGTAGAGGTACGAAAACTCACCAAAACTCATCATTTCCTTGGGACTTACTCGTACCGGGCCAAAAATTGAATCAGTTCCATTATAAAACGTCATGCGCGCTATACTTATCTTTTGATTACTAGCAAAAGAGCGCAATTGGGATTTTGTATAATTATTATTCCACACAATTCTTCCACTGATGTCTGACAATAAAGTAAAGTCTACAATTCTCCCTCCTTCTAATTGATTTAAATAATTGTAATGCTTAGTTTCTGCCGACGCTCTAGGTATTAACATTGACATTTCATGACGTTCACCAACAATCGGGTAATTCTTCTCTGCAACAACTTTTCGAAAACTGGATGGAACTTTAGGGGCTTCTTCCGCCGTCATATATGAGTACATACTTGAAGTATATGCAATCCGAATAAAATATGCGACAAAAAACCATAAAATTATTACAAGAAAATTTTTCCGAGACTTTTTCCTAGAACTATCGTCCCCTTGCTCCAGGAGTGTCGCCAAAGTGAAGAATAAAGCGTCGCCAGTTCTGCTCAGAAACAGTGTAAAGCTAACCAACAACGTTGTGAAAAGCACCAACATCCACATTCTTAACGAGAACGGTTGTAGTAGGGACGTTCCATGGAAAGAATTGCTAATACTCTCCTTTGCTTTGTTCCAATCTAAAAGAATGACATAACGGAAACCATGAAACTCACAACTATTTTGAATGACTCTGGGTTTCTGATGAAAAGTCGGACGTTTATTTGCCTCCACTCCAGAATCCCCTAAAGTTCCGTATTCCCAGTAGGTTGAGATGGCAAACGACAAATTTCCCGGGTACAAGAGGGACTTTAAGCAGAACTGCAGCCAATAGGAGGGTGGTGCTGTTGATTTATTTCGAATGGCAGTTGGTTTTACCAAACTATCGCAGGTTGAATCGACGGGTCCTGTTTTGTAAGCGGGAAATTGATTTTGCGATGAAAGTATTTGCTCCCAAGCTTTACTTAGAGTTTCTAAAGAAACCAGGTTGTGGAAATCCAGCTTAATTCTCCTTGAAATTCTGTACTTGTAAAGGCCAAACAATTCTTTGTCACCAGTGCAGAACTGAAATCCATTTACAAAGAATATATTTTCTCCTGATTGGTCCACGTCCACCGTTAGCACAATTGGGAGAAGCAGATTGTACGGGCTATTGAAAAAAGGGGGACTAAGCAACTTGGATTTTTGTTGAATTTCTTTGCTTTCCAATATTAAAATGTAGTCTGGAGGACAACAAGGCTGGAGTGGGAGTTTATTTAGGTCATAAAAATATTGAAATAATTCTCCAATAACATTTTTGAACATGGGAATTTGAACTAAGCAGCTAGAAATGTGCTTAGAGAATCTCATCAAGGTTCTATAATCACTTAAAGCTTCACCAAAATGAAAAAACGGAGTGTGGTTTCTGGGGTTCTGTTTAGAAAGATACATAAAGGATAAGTTTTTCGCAGTAGTAGGTGTTGGGAAATATTCTGATACAGATGAAACGGTTACGAACCCAGTCTCAATTATGAACCGAGAGACAGATTGTAATTGACGAATCATATGATTTTCTAAGGAATGAAGGTCAGGGTCCGGTCCAGGTAAACTCCCGACAAAGTGAATTGTGCAGCTTGAAAATATATTCAGCAAACTTAATAATGGATACTTTTCCAGTTTCGGATTTGATGATGGAAGGATTTTTCTTGATGATGATGGTACAAAAGTATAGAACAGAATGAGCAGAATTTTGAAAGTATGGATGAAACTTTTTGTTCGATTCATTTTGTCAGTTTCACTAATTTTGGTTTAAGAACAGTATATTGAACTACGTTTCTACTTTTATGCCGTCGGTTTTTTTTGCATAAATATTTAACTGATACCTGCGTAGTATATCAGTTAGAATGAACTTCATTTCATTCTGAAGTATCTATTACATAATATCCATAATAATTCCGTAATGGAAATAAATACTTATCGTTAGTAGTCTAATTCTTATAAATGAATGTCGGTATTTTAAATCCCCTTCCTATGGGACAACTAAGAGGTGTACAACATTAGGTCATATCTCATTCTGCTCGCGGTAATATGGAGTCGGCACCTTGATAGAGTGACCATCCTCCAAAACTCAGCCGTTTACTGTTACAACGACAAAAACCTTGCATGCCGTAAGCTTTATATAAAATTCATACAAAGCTTAATCTAATATGAACCATATTTACATATTTTGAAACGTCATACAGAATACAGGCTTTGCTGGTAATATTAATATTGTCAATGTGTGGGATTACAGTTCGGATTATGGAAGAAAAATATTTATCACCTACAAAATTATGCTCAATCTTCAAAAAATTCTAATCTATTTGAAAATTGAAAATGGGTAAATAAATTATTTAAACTTCATTACTTCGGCTCTGTTTCTTCATGGAATTGATGTGAAGGTGGATAAACACTGGATGGAGGCAATTCCATTATGCTACTTGAATTGAAGTGTAAAGTATTGCAATCTGAAATATTAAACCGGACTTTAAGAAAAGGTTCATTCCGCTCTATTAAAAAAAATTGTATACTGCTAATATCTATACGGCCTGCTTTGAAATCGGGCAATGGATAGATAAACACACTGCATTGAGACTTGAGACATTTTAACTTTGTTACTTGACTTGACGTGATGAACTCGAATCTGAAAAATTAAATTTTAAAAGAAATTAAAACCTTTTAGAATGCAATTTCAAATTTTGGATGCATGTATTCAAAATATTTTAATTCGATCATAAATCTATCGATAATGTTTCGAATTTGCCGCAGTTACAGTATCTTTGTGATTTTGAAATTAGCCCTTCAATTAATATAAATGCATATAACATGAAAAGCGTCATAAAATGTCATTTTCACGCTGTAGTAGGCTTCAAAATCATGTTTTGTGTTCCACATTTTTTTATATTTTCAAGTTCAGTAGTCAATATTTCGTAAACAATCCAGAACTTGATTAATCGATATACATAATTAGCAGATCTGTTGGAATGGTAATTGGTATAATAGTATAATCCTCATAAATCCAACAGGTAGAAAATAATCAAAATCGCATAAACGGAACTTAGAAAGAAGTCTGTAATTTATTCCAAGAACATCCCTATTCACTTCAGTGCAACTTGGCGTATTTCACATATATGTAAGTTCTAGCAGAAAAATCAATATGCAAACCATACACAGCCCACCATGCAAAATCCACACCACACTCAACACTTCAACCTGCATCATTCCAGTATCTAAATTATGCCCTATCGCAAGCCCATTTTTAATATTAGTCATGTCAGTAACCAACAGCTTAGCTAAATTAACAAAATCCCAAGAGTTTTTTAGTTGCAGCACCTCCTCACTAATAATCTTAAGATTCTTGGCAACACTAACGAATTTATAAGTTTTCTTCCAATAACTCCACAACCCAGAATGTACAAGCCTACCAAAAATTTCATCTGCCATCTTCCCCTGTAAATCGTTGGCTCCCTTGTATCCCATGAGAACATTTACAAATGGTGGTTCATTATTCCAAACAAGTCTCCTCCCGCCAAACGCCACTACCGCGTATACCTCAGAGAATCCCGTACTCCGCAACCCGCTCATTGGCAGGTCACTGTAGAGATACGAAAATTCACCGAAACTCATCATTTCCTTGGGACTTGTTCGTACCAGGCCAAAAATTGAATTGGTTCCATTATAAAAATACATGCGCATAATGCTAAGTTTTTGGTTTCTTGCAAAAGAGTTCACTTGGGATTTTGTGTAATTACTATCCCACAAAATTCTTCCACCGACGTCTTGCAATAAATTAAATCCTACAATTCTCCCTCCTTTTAATTGATTTAAATAATTGTAATGCTTAGTTTCTGCCGACGCTCGAGGTACTAACATTGCCATTTCATGATGTTCACCAATAATCGGGTAATTCTTCTCAGCAATAACTTTCCGGAAACTGGATGGAACTTTTGGGACTTCTTCCGCAGTAAGGTAGACGTACATGCTTGACGTATATGAAATCCGAATAAAATATGCTACAAAAAACCATAAAATTATTACAAGAAAATTTTGACGAGATTTTTTTTGACAACCATCGTCCCCTTGCTCCAGGAGTGTTGCCACAGTGAAAAATAAAGCATCGCTGGTTCTGCTAAGAAACAATGTAAAGCTGACCAGTAACGTTGTGAAAAGCACCAACATCCACATTCTTAACGAGAACGGTTGAAGTAGGGACGTTCCAGGTGGGAGATTTCTGCTATCTTTTGCTTTGTTCCAATCTAAAAGAATGACGTATCGAAATCCATGAAACTCACAACTATTTTGAATGACTCTGGGTTTCTGATAAAAAGTCGGGCGTTTGTTTGGCTCCACTCCAGAATTCCCTAAAGTTCCGTATTCTATGTAGGTTGAGATGAAAGACGATGAATTTCCGGGGGATAACAAGGAATTTAAGCAGAACTGCATCCAATATGCGGGTGACCCTGTTGGTTTATTTCGGATAGAAGTTGGTTTTACCAAATTATCGCAGGTTGCATCGACGCGCCCTGTTTTGTAAGCAGGAACTTGGTTTTGCATTGAAAGAACTTGCTCCCAAGCGTCTCTTAAAGTTTCTAGTGAAACGAGGTGGAGTTTGTGGAAATCCAGCTTAGTTCTCCTTGAAATTTTGTATTTGTAAAGGCCAAACAATTCGTTATGACCAATGCAGAGCTCAAATCGATTTACAAAGAATATATTTTCGCCTGAATGGTCCACGTCCACTATTAGCACAATTGGAAGAAGCGGATTGTACGGGCTGGTGAGAAAAGGGGCAGTGAGCAATTTGGATTTTTCTTGAATTTCTTTGCTTTCCAATATTAAAATGTAGTCTGGAGAGCAACAAGGCTGGCTTGGGAGTTTGTTTAGGTCATAAAAATATTGAAATAATTCTCCAATAACATTTTTAAACATGGGAATTTGAACTAAGCAGCTAGAAATGTGCTTAGAGAACCTCATTAAGGTTCTATAATCACTTGAAGCTTCACCAAAATTAAAAAACGGAGTGTGGTTTCTGTGGTTCTGCTCAGGAGGATACATAAAGGATACGTTTTTCGCAGTAGCAGCTGTTGGGAAATATTCTGATACAGATGAAACGGTTACGAACCCAGTCTCAATTATGAACCGAGAAACAGATTGGAATTGAGTAATCATTGGATTTTCTAAGAAATGGGGGTCAGGATCCGGCGCAGGTAAACTCCCGACAAAGTGAATTGTGCAGTTTGAAAATAGATTCAGCAAACTTAAAAATGGATGCTTTTCAGGTTTAGGGTTTAATGATGGAAGGATTTTTCTTGATGATGATGGCACAAAAGTATAGAACAGAATGAGCAGAATTTTAATAGTATGAATGAAGATTTTAGTTCGATTCATGTTGTAAATTTCACCAATTTTGGTGGACGGACGTCGGACAGTGTAACTACCTTTCCACTTTTATGCCTTCAATTTTTTGTGCATATATTTAACTGATATCCACGTAAGATATAAGTTAGAATTATTGGAATTTCATCCAGGAATATCTATCGCACAATGTCCATAATAATTCCATAATGGAATTAGATACTTATCGTTGGTAATATTAGTATTGATATATATATTTCGTGGGATTACAGTTAATGCATAAATAGAGAAAAAAAGTTTATCCAATCACCTAAAAAATTATGCTCAATCTTCAAAAAATTCTCACTTGCTTTAAAATTGAAATTGAGTTAATAGATGATTTAAACTGGATTACATAGTCCGGCTATGTTTGCTCATGAAATTGATGTGAAGATAATGGATAAACACTGAATGGAGGCAATTCTATTATGCTACTTGAATTGACGTGTAAAGTATTGCAATATGAAATATTAAACCAGACTTTAAGAAAGGGGTTTAAGAAAACTCCATTACGCTTGATTCAAAATGTTTTATATTACTGATATTTACACCGCCTGCATAAAAAACAAAAGCAACCACATGGTTAAAATTAAGAAATTTTCAAAGTGTAACATTTTTAATTTTAACATATCAAGCCAACAAATCAAATAATACCAAATTAGAATGAATCGATTAGCACCTAATCTGTAATCTGAGAAACTTAATGTACTGAAATTTTCCATTGAGCCCCAAGTTTGAAACAATTTTCATGGTAACTTAGAAAATATTTATGATAGTGCAATACTTTCCAAAAATTTCCAAAAGAAACACAAGTATGCAAAAGTTGCACATTCCAGCATGCATAATCCACACCACACTTAATACTTCAACTTGCATCATTCCAGCATCCAAATTATGGCCAATCTTAAGCCCATTTTTCATACTAGTCATGTCAGATACCAATACCTTCGCTAAATTCACAAAATCCCAAGAGTTTTCTAGTCGCAACACCTCCTCACTAATCTTTCTAAGGTTCTTGGCAACATTCACAAATTTATACATTTTCTTCCAATAGCTCCACAACCCGGAATGCATAAGCCTACCAAAAATTTCATCCGTCATCTTCCCATTCAAATCATATGCCCCCTTATACCCCATGAGAACATTTAAGAATGGCGGTTCATTATTCCAAACAAGTCTCCTCCCACCAAACGCAACTACCGCGTATATTTCAGAAAATCCCGTGCTCAGCAACCCGCTTATTGGCAGATCACTGTAGAGGTACGAAAATTCATTCAAACTCATCATTTCTTTGGGACTTACTCCAACAACGCCAAACATTGGATTGGAAACATTTAAAAAATACATGCGTTTCACGCTAACACTTTGCTCCCTTGCATAAGCGTTCATTTGGGACTGTGTTAAATTATCATTCCACAAAATTTTCCCACCATAATTTCGCAAGAGGCTCAGGCATATAACTCTTCCTCCTTGTAATTCATTCAAATAATTGTAATGCTTAGATTCTGCCGACGCTCTAGGTACTAACATTGACATTTCATGATAGTCACCAACAATCGGATACTCGTTTTGAGAAACAACTTTTCTGAAACTAGAGGGTACTTTTGGGACTTCCTCCGCCGTCATGTAAGAGTAAATACTTGAAGTATATGAAATCCGAATAAAATATGCTACAAAAAACCATAATATTATTACAAGAAAATTTTTACGAGATTTTTTTCTAGAGCCATCGTCCCCTTGCTCCAGGAGCGTCGCCACAGTGAAAAATAAAGCATCACTAGTTCTGCTCACGAACAGTGTCAAACTAACCAGCAACGTTGTGAAAATCACCAACATCCACATTCTTAACGAGAATGGTTGAAGGAGGGAAGTTCCATGAAAAAAATTTCTACTCTCCTTAACTTTGTTCCAATCTAAAAGAATGACATACCGAAATCCATGAAATTCACAACTATTTTGAATGATTCTCGGTTTACCCTCGAAATACTGGTTTTTAGTTGGGTCAACTTTAGTATCTATCACAGTCCCGTATTTCTTTTGGGTTGAGATTGGACGCGACAAATTCCCTGTGTATATGAGGGAGTTCAGGCAGGCATCTATCCAAAATACGGGTGACGCTGTTGGTTTATTTCGTATAAGAGATGGTTTCATCAAACTCTCACAGGTTGAATCACTACTTCCTGGTTTGTAAAAGGGAAATTGGTTTCGCAATAAAAGTTCTTGCTTCCAAACTTCCCTTAAACTTTGCAATGAATCGAGTTGGAAGAGATGGAAATTCAGCAGAGTTCTGCCGGAAATTCTGAAGTCGTTGAGGCCAAACAATTTATTGTAGGTAGTACACAATTGTAGTCCATTTGCCAAAAATACGTTTTGGTCTGACTCGTCTACATCTACCGATAGCAAGATTGAGAGAGGCGGGATATACAAACTGGAGAAACAAGAGGGAATGAGTAAGTTGGATTTTTGTAGAATTTCTTTGTTTTCTACTATCAGAATGTAGTTTGGAGGGCAACAAGGTTGGAGGGAAAGGAAATTTAGTTCACGTAAATATTGAAATAACTCGTCGACAGGATTTTTGAAAATTGGAATTTGAAGCAAGCAAGTAGAAACGTGTTTTGAGAACCTCATCAATATTCTATAGTCACTTGAATTTTCATCAAAATTGCGAAAAGGAGTGTTGTTCCTGTGTTTCTTTTGAAAACTCATGTAGAAACTTGTATTCGTAGTTGGTTTCGGAAAATATTCTGATATGGATGAAACTGTTATGAATCCTGTGTCAATTATGAGCCGAGAGATAGATTGGAACTGAGGGATTGCTTGATTTCGTAATGAAGGTGATGTTGGGTTAAGATCCGGCTCAGGTTTACTCCCGACAAAGTGAATTGTACAGTTTGAAAATAGATTTAGCAAACTTACTACAGCATGCTTTTCAGTTCTAGTTTTGAAATTTAGTGATGGATGGACTTTGCTTGATGATGACGCCATAGCAGTAGAGAGCAAAATCAGCATTATTTTAATTACACGAAGAAAGACTTTATTCCTATTCATATTTCTATTTCTACCCATTTTGATTCAAATAAATGAGAATTCCGAATTAGAAATATGTACTAAAGAACTCAGCAATAATATCACTAGCTTGGGTTAATAAATTAGTTGGATACTGGATTATGGATTGTTCGGCTGTTTTTTAATGGAATTTATGTGACGGTAATCGTGTAATGGATAGATAAACACACTGCATTGGGACTTGAGACATTTTCACTTTGTTACTTGACTTGACGTGATGAACTCGAATCTGAAAAATTAAATTTTAAAATAAATTAAAAAACTACATTGTGCCCTACTTCAAAAGATTGTGATGGTTCATTTCTAGCAGTGTGTGTAGGTGTAACTCTTACTGACAACGTGACAACTGAGATGATCTTATACCATAACGCATTAGTTAAATTGAAAAAATTAGTAAATAATTTTTTAACCCTTTTATTATATAACGATGCTATAGCCACTATGGGGCATCATGATACATGTAAAAGCTATATGCGTACCTTAGGCAGGCCAGGCCAGCTTACAAAGAACTTGAGACCACATTTTGGACAGGATTCCTGTATTGTATAAGCGCTATTATAATTGAACTTACTGTTGATTTCCGGCTCAATCAGGTTTACAATAATTCAATTCGAAAGTACGAATTCGTATGAATTGAACTAAATTGAAAGAAATTCAAAACTAAAAGAATTTGAATTGAAAGGATTTTGACAAATTCAAGAGCTGAATTAACTTTTGATTGATTTTTTGTTAATTGAATTCAACTAAAGAAGCTTCTCTACAAACTGCCATTGTGCCACCGGTGAAAGCACTTTCTTTGACTTTAAAGCTTTTGCTCGATTTTAGTGAGAAAGATTTATCATGTTCTGCATTATTATTTGAACTTTTTTACTAGATTTTCTCAAAAATCTTTTATTATCGACGTTGAAGGTATTGGGAGCAACAATGATCAAATGTTTTAATTATTTTTAATAAAAATTTACCTTATTTTTCGCTTTCAAGGACACTAAAGATTACTCACTGTAGGCAAAACTGGGGATTATTTCCTTCCTTTTATTTACTCACGATGGAGTGGTTAGAAGCCTTTTAAGTAAATTGACCTTGACCTTTGACACATTTGCAGTCAATACATTACGAATTAATGTTCATGCTCGTATTTTCCTAAACGATACCTTTCGATTAATACATCACAAGCAATATAATTAATTTGAAATCCATATTGGCCTTGACCTCTGACCTAGTTCAGATTTACTAATTTAAAAGGTAACTTCAAATTTGCATTTTTTTATACATTTCCTTTCGATTGATGTATCACAAGCATTGTATTTCATTTGAAATCTATACTGACCTTGACCTTTGACCCATAACGGGTTTACTAATTTCAAATTCAACTACGTTCATGCATTTATTTTTGCATTACTTTTCGATTGATATATCACAAGGTATGTTTTTCATTTGAATTGTACATTGAGCATGACCTTTGACCCAGTTCCTATTAACCGAAAATATTCAAATTTAAAACTTAACCTCCGCTTTGAGTCTATGCAAACATTGGCGAAAACAGAATTCAAAACAGTTGACCCGTTCCAAAGTTAATTGTATTTCCTAGAAAACGCGGGCGTCAGACGCCACTGTTAAAATTTTGAATATATTATGTGATGTACAGTACTCATAGAATTCATGCACATTTACAGCACGAGCACTCCAGTTCTACATAAAAATGAAGACGAACTGAGCTGTTAACAAGATACAACTTTTAAAAAACTACGCTTAAAAAATGCTGTATGCAATTTAGGTATCTACAATCTATGCAGTACTTCCTCTATGCGGATAAGAGGGTCAGGTGGTCATCGATATATTCTCTTAGCAGGCAACACAAACCCTTGTTTAAGGAGACTACACATGTACTACATTATGATATGGAGCAAGGTCTTTGAAATATAGTATGGATATGGATATGGAGGATATACCATCAGATGTTATATATTTTGTAATCAAGTAATCGTATATATTCAGTCCAGCAGTGTGTTATTGTGGTTGAAGTACACACATTCACGGTTTTCATGTGTAAACAAAAACACATAAAGTAATAGCCAGAAAAAACGTATTTTTAGTAGATTTTTACTCAGTTACAAGTTCCAATTCACAAGTTTCACGTTCATCAAATCTATAGGGATAAAAATTGACTTTTGATATATAATCAGTGCTTTTTTAGTGTGACCTTTTGGATAGAGGTGAACGTGATTCTTGCAACCTGAACTTTTACTCTGAATCAACACGATATTTTATTCCCAAAACACATGACTCTCAAAGACTAACTGCAAGTGACAAGACAAGCACGAGGAAACTCATCAGCCAGCAGCATCATCATCATCATGCTGAAAATCGTAGCTACTCATTTATCTCAAGGTATTTTGATCTGCTGTATTCATATTCAATGTTTTTTTCCTTATTACATCATATTAATTTATTCATTATTGCCCTAAAATATTCTTATTACTTTCAGCCCACCTGTCATTCTCTCTCGTAGCAGAAAAGAAATACATTATTGGGAGGAAACAAGGTGATATAATATTCCCAAATGATCCTTCTATTTCACAATGTCATGCTGAATTGATTGTCAAACATGCGCCTGGAAATCTGGTAAAAATTGTTTTTCATCTAAACTTTTCATGTACTTACGTGACACGTGACATCCAAAACTTTTCTATGAGTTGCATGTAGAGAATTAAATATCAGTATAATATTTATTTACAGACAGAACCCTTATTGGTTCCTGTATTGGACATTAAATCTGTTGACAATGGCGCCAAAATATACGCAGGTGAGGAAAATATTCAACGGAAAGTTGCTGTAAGCCATTTAGAAACGGTTTCGCTTGGTGTTGGCTATAAATTTGCTCTTGGATCTCCAAAAAATGAGTTTCGGTAAGGAAATTTAGGTATATTTTACGTTTGAATTTGTGATTTTCAGTTATACAGTCAAAACAGTTGAAAAAAATCCATTTTATTTTTCGTTTAATTTTTAATTTTAGAATTGATTACACCCCTTTTATCGCCGTTTCATCAGGTATCGGCAATACATTGGGACAAGGTGATAGAGACAAAATTTCAAAACTAGGAGGACACTATATAGATACTTGGAATGAATCCGCAACTCATCTTTTGATGACGGAAATTAACTTAACAGTGAAAGTAGTTTGTGCACTTCTTTCTGCCAAGCCAATTGTTACCCCTGCTTATATTTCTGATTTGCTGCTCTGCTTGATGGAAGCATGTGACCAAAGTAAAAGGCTTGAACTGCCTCACACCAATTTGTATCTTCCTCTTATCAATGTCCACGATATGGAGACCAATTCGAAGATTTCTCCGTCCACTTTCTTCCCTGATCCTGAGAGAAGAAATTTATTCGCCGGGAAAACATTTTTGTTCAGTACCAAAAGACATTTGAGGAGCTTGGAAGCTGCAATAATTGCTGGAGGTACCCAAAATTTCAAGGATTTTTATTTTATTTTAAATTTTAATGCTTTAAAAAATTAGTTCGGAAAATGATAAATGAATAAAAAACAATTTTTTTATTGCTAGCGGGAGTTGCAAAATTAATTGAGGAGGCAACGCAAGCAAATATTGTAGATGGCAATCACATTATTGTTGGGGGGGACTTGGACATTGATAAAGCCAAGAAGAATCGCACTGCCAAAATCATTGTTGGTAATGACTTATGCTAGTAGACATTCTTTTTTATTTTAAGAATTTTTTTGCATGTCTTGCATGGATGTAAAGCCGTAAAGTTTTTTAATCCTTTTTTTTCAGAAATATACGTAAGCAATAATAAGCGATTCGTGGATGATGAGGAGCTGGGAATGGCTGCGTTGTATAAAAGCATTGCTAAATTTTGTAATCCGGACGCCGCCAGAGTTGTCAAAGCCCGCCCCTAAAAATGCATTTTCCGTATTGTAAATTAAATACATGAAGTTTTTTAGAATCATGTATATTGTAATCTGTAATCAGTGGAAGTTATTAGTTTATGAAAATGATGCAGCAAGAAACTTAGAAAACTAACCTTAAACAGTACAAAACCAGATTGTTTTCTTAAATTCTTATGTGTTCTTATAATTTCTTATTTCAAAATTATATTGAATTCCAGTCTGTGTTCATAATGCATTTGAGCAAGTGAGTGACATTTCCATCGGAGCTACTGAGAGACTTTTATATTATTATAATTATAATTAATATTTAGATAATTTTTTCGAGACATAGACCCATCCATATAGACTGACTCTTACTTACGATTATTTTTATAAAAATTATCAACATGTAAAGCATTGCCATTTTTATAAAAATTATCAACATTTAAAGCATTGTCATTTTTATATGGAATTATCTGGAACATTAAATTACTTTACTTATTATGTTCGGGCCTGCCTACTTTATCCTCATTAAAAAACTTGCAGTTTTTACTGCTAGTTTAGAATATTCTCATGTTTACATTATAAAGTTCTGCTGTATAAATTCCTGCTTAGTTGCAAATAGAAAGCATAAGCTATTCGGAGTGGACGAACCAAACGGAGACTATATAATTGCATGGGGTGATGTGTTACAGGTAGAAATGGGATTCTGTGAGGTGGTCAATTGGAAGATTTGGGTCTTAAGTTTATACCTACCTGCATTAATGTCAGTATTGTGTAATACGTTTAGTTATACCTAAATTTACATTTGCATTAATTTATTGAATGATGCAACTAAGCATTATTGTCTGGGACTGTGTTTAATAGCTTTTTTACGTGTTACATTCTCAATAAAACTTTCTATTAAATGACCTTGATGCTTTTAGACAATTCATTTTAACATCAATTAACAACATTTTTTGTTATTACTTAAACATAAATCATATTATTTCGAAATAATGCAGCATTGCGAAACATTTAGACCATGAAGTCGCGACACGAACGCTGACATAATGACAACTAGAGGGTATATAACGATGCGATTTCCGCCTTTAATACATAGCTATCTAAGCAGGACCAGAGGACGAGGACGGGTTGAAGATTTAACCAAGTTTTCAGTGGCGATAACGCTGACGACGAACAGAACCATGGAATGGAGAACATATATCTCGGACTTCTTTACTTTCGTCATGTATATTCTGACAGCCGCCTCCATATATCCTAATAGCGCTAATGGTAAGCAAAAAATAACGTTATACAACACTAAATTTAGTTGAAAATGAAGAGCTAGTTTTACTAATTAATTTTGAAATTTTGAACTAATAATTACTCTTTTTTCTTTCCTTCACAGCTTCATATTATGCCCGGGCATGCGACACACTTTGTGGGGATTTCTTGGGAATAGATGACGATATGTACGCAAGCCGTGCTTACTACCCTAGAAGGCCCCCAAGGGGACCTCCACCAAGACCACCAACATCTGTTCTTGGCCATTTGGGATAATGATGAGATTTAACTTCAATTTTCTTAATCCCATTAATATTTCTTGAATCTTGAGATAAATAAATCATGGACTTTTCTTTCTTCTTTTTATCACTTCAAAAATTATCGGTTGAGACTTGTTTAATTAATGACGTTCACGGTTCAGGACATACTTGGTTAAATACAAATGTACGTTTATAAGAATCTATTAACTTCGTCGTCACTTTTAACATGTACAACACTATATATAGCAATATAGCAATTATTGATAACCATAATATTATCTCATACTACTGTCAATCATATCAATTGAGCTGAGAGAGAAGTAAGTTGGAGAAGACATCTGGTCCTATATCACTATCATCTTGCTCATCACGATCCGTTAAAAAATTGTTAGGCAATTACTCAAATAAGCATGCCACACAGAAATATTGGTAAGGATCGACTCCTTTTCAGACACTTCCTCAATTGTCATTCAATTGTTTCATTTTGTTATATTTTATCGCTATATTTTATTGTATCTCACGTGAAAAATGAAACACGATTTAAACACGTTAAAAAATTTAAAATATGCAATGTTATATGTTATATAAACCTTGAGTTATTTCTTATATTGAGTATTTAAATAACATGTGCCAATCTCTGATTTTATGCTAATCCAGGTCCGTCACCACACCACATCACCATCATTTCGCTGACCAAAGCCAAGTCTGTCATGTCAATAAAAAAGTTTAAATTTTAATCCCACATTGACATGTTACAAACTTACAAAAACTGCTTTTGCTTTGGTTTACCAAAGCTACGCTATCACTACATTTCACGATAAATTATCTCACACATGAAACTGTAACTCATAAAGATTGAATATCACGCATTACACACATTTTATTACCAAGGCTTGAAGTTATTTTGAGTCATGTCCAATTGACAGTCAAGAGGAAAGAGGTTAAGAGGAACCGACACTTAAATGGCAAATTCTTGTAAAATATGCGTATCGATTATCAGTTTTCACAGTTTATTTATCAGCTAATTAAAATCACGATATAAGTTGCAATACTCACGACTGATTATATAACTATTTGAACCTTGTGCTATGCCAAAAACGCTCTCCAATAATTTTGGTAGAGGAGATGGACGTATAGAATGCGTGTGAAACCGTCTTTTTACTTTGAAATTTGAAACGAGAAAAAAACTTTTTCTTCCAAAAACTTCCCAAAATGGGGCAAAACGGTACCCGAAAGAACGTGAACGTCCTCAAGGAAACTTTTCCTCTTCATTATTTGGCAAAAACCGGGAAATTTGATGAGCTCCAAGAGTTCTTTGCTGCGAACCCGGAGGAAGGAGTAAAACAATTAAACAGATTTGATTTTATGGGTCGTACTGTCCTCCACTTTGCTTCTTTAGCAGGTTCGTTAAATCTTAAATGAATTCAAATCTAAAATTAATTTTTGATGATTTTTTACAAATTTTAATTCTTCTAGTAAATCTATCTGATGGAGAACTCTGTGCAAACATCATCGTCCGTTTCTTTAATAAAATGGTCAACTCCACCAACGGTGATTTAATGCTCATTCGTCGACGTCAAACTCGAAATGCCCGCCGTCACCAGTGGAAAGGGAAAGACGTATCGGAAGCCTTAATAAACTACATAAATCACAAAGACGTCGATGGAGAAACGGCGATTAGTCTCGCAGCCAAAACAGAAAACGCAAAAATAGTGGAATTACTTCTTCTAAACTCTGCGGATGTCCTCTCCAGAAATAACAAGAATGAAAGAACTCTTGAACTCATTTACACCCACACGCCATCCGCTATAAAAGCTTTATTAGATAAAAGTATTGCTTTTGAGCATGGTGTTGATGATGACAGCTTTATTCGGACGGAGCGGTCATATTACATGGATTTTACGTAAGTAAAATAAAATACAAAAAAATGAAAAATTACTATATTTTTTCTAAAGTGAAAATTAAATTTTTTTTATCTTAAAGGCCTGTTATCGGCTATCCAGATGAAGAAGGAAAAATTAAACATAGAAATCCAGAGACGCTCTGTCTTCAACATGTGAACAATAAGGAAACTACAAATCGAAAAGTGATTCTAACTCATCCCCTCGTTCGCCACTTCCTCACAATGAAAATGAACAAAATCCAGTGGATCAGTTGGGCTTACCTTCTTGTCCTCTTGGTTTGGATTTCACTATACTTTTGGCACGCGGTTGATGTCTACTATACTTGTTGCGAGATTCATGACGATATTTATGGAGAACTTGGAGTTGTTAGCAATAACAGCGTGAATGCATCCAGCTTGCAGCTATACTGCTCAGATTATCCGTTTAAAGAGGCGGCTATACATCACTCTAATATTAAGACGAAAACTTTAAATTGGACAATAGGTAAAAATTCAAAAAAATAATATTGATTTCAAATTAGAAAACTAGCGCAATTTTTCAATAAAAAGATTTTGTTGTTGTTTTTCTCATTATTTTTTTCATTTTCATTTTTGTTAGAAATGGAGAAAATTGTCTATGGAAAAGTTACTTCCTGCTTCAAAGAAACGGACAGCTTAGCCCGATCCATTCCCTTGGTAGTATTATCCTTTTTCATTTTAGTTACGGCTTTCTTCCAAATACTTGCGTTGAGGATGGCATATTTCAAGTTGAAAAACTTGATTTTGCTCGTCTTTCAAGTGGCACTTCTCATCACAGCGTTTCCAGTGGAAAGTGCTTTCAAATTCCAGTTTCAAGTTGCTGCTGTAATTATGCATAATTTTATTCTTTTACAATTCAAGTGTGATATGATATTTATTGATTTTTTCAAGTTGGATAAAAAATTATGTAAATTTTTTAAATTTTAAGTTTGCTCTCGTCATCGGTCTCGTTGTCGCACTGGAGTTGGTCAATAAACATATTTATTGGGGAATTTATATTCGAGTATTGATGAAGGTAAGTAATCCCTATATAAACAGCATAATTATCATGATATCCAGCTCAAGAGCAACCTACATAGATAAATACTATATCTTTTATGCGTACTTTTGTCATTTTAACAGCTTATCAAACGGTTTCTCGCGATTATGCCACTATTTTTTGTTATCATGCTGTCATTCTCGATATCATTGAGGATGGTATTCCCATCGGTGAGTAGAATAATATATACAATATTCTCATGATTTTGTAAACGAAATCTTTTATAGATTTTATAATCATTTTTAATTTTCTTAGATTACCCCATCCATTGAAAACTTCCGGGATGCAATGATGGAAGTTTTTGCAAGCGTTGCTAACGGAAAAGTTGAATGGATTGAAGGTCACAAATATCAGGGCTCAGTGGATGCCCATTTTAAAGCTACTGGGCTCATTATGTTTATTGTTTTCTATGTCACAATGATTCTCCTCCTTTTCCGGATATTGATCGGTTTCGTAGTTGCTGATACAAAGGTTAATAAAACACAAAATATACTGAAAATATAACATAATTTTACGTATGTGTATAATTATAATCAATTAATTAACTTGTTTTTGCAGAAAATTCAAGAGGAAGAGGAGCTAAATGAAATTTCAAACGACTTAGAAGAAATCTTTTTGATTGAGTCTCTTCTTCTCTCGAGAATTTTTCACTCTGTCGGTTGTTTACGAAGTCTTGGTGAAAAATTTATTTTATTTCCAACAGGAGAAGATTTGGAACTTTGGCTAACAGAATCTAAAATTGAGAAAGAGTTGATACCAAAAATGAGAGTGTTGGCATCCAAAAATCCAGTTAAAACGAGAGAAAGTCATGCTGAAAAGCGAGGCAGTGGAAAAACCGTTAAAAGAAAGCCGGCCATAAATATATCGCTAGGAACTGAAAAAGATGGAGGTGAAACTGCGTTATAGAAATTTTTTCTCAGCAAGGAATCATTAAATCGTATTTACTTTCAACTTATTGCTATTTACACTCACGGGTTAATTTATCAAATGCCCAAAATCACATGCAATTACAAAATATTTTTTAGCTATGTAACATAAATTAGTTAATTAATGTATAAATAAATCCTGTAATTCATGACAAATTATATTCAAGTTATATAAAGTTTCAATAAATCGCTATGAATCGGTCCGTTGGATTATATGTCTTGAAATAAAAAACCTGCATATAGCCAGTCTAGTTAATAGGATACTGTTACGTGAAGAATGTTATGCCCATATAGAGATAGGACCGGTTATGGTTCGGGTCCAACGCTTATTACACCTCGGATGATGATACATATGGCCAAGATGACACAGATTTATGTATCATCATATTATCATCATCAAGCTGGTAGTACCTACTTATAAACCATAGTGTATACTGTTATCACCTGGAGCTCCAGCACTCCACAACTCTCAAACGGCTCTCTCATTCTTTGACTCTTCCATTGCATTTCACTAATATATGTTCATCAATTTCATCATATAATATTTATTATAAATGACGCATAAAAGCACATGGTATGGTTTTATAGCCGGATTATACGTCGAATTTGGAATGATGCTGGAACACCAATTCCAGTGATTATATAAGGCATTCGCAATTTTTTTCATTCGCCGACATTAACCCTTATACTTCCAAGTCTTCTGATAAGTAATTTTCCGTAGGTTATAACCACATTGCAGTATATAAAACTTATAGAATAATGCACAAGATTGCACATCCATTTATAAACAGCATTGCCAGTTATATGTCGATTTTTAAGTGTCAATGCACCATGCATGTTTCATGTTTCCATCAACCACACTTCTAGGCTATTCCCCCTACTACTATTACCATAATACTGAGGTTATGCTACAACCTACGGAAAATTACTCATCAAAACAAATATGCAAGTTGGATTTTCAATGATACAACGCAACACGCAACGTAAACATGTAGCCTACCACAACAACTGAAACTGGGAATGGAAAACACACCCCTCTTTCCAAATTATGTAAACAAACACGTCCTCCATTCATTATCTGAATGGCGCCAAACTACTTTTGACAACAGCGGATCAACAATTTTATTCCGTTGTAAAAATTCTGCTCAACATGTGACATGTTTTAGCGTTTAAAAGCACACTTTTATATAATATGCATAGCTTGGACATATACAATATAATAATCTTAATAATCTTATTAATATTGAATATATGCCATATATATTTACAGCTGTATAATTAATTTCCTGAATACTTTCTGGAAGAACTTGTGTTATTCTGTTATATCTGTATGTTGTATGTATAAATTTTGCAAACCACGATATTATAATGTCTATATTCCAGATCGTAGCACGTCCTTTCGTCCGCGTCCCCGTTCATTCACTTTTTATGTAGTCAATCAGGAGCCGTCCGAAAAAAATGTCTCGTGGAAATTTTGGAGTTTCGTTTAATGGAATTCGCTGATGATATATAAGCCGTGTTTGATAGCAGAA
Source organism: Orchesella villosa (assembly GCA_036850725.1). Lineage (NCBI taxonomy): Eukaryota > Metazoa > Arthropoda > Collembola > Entomobryomorpha > Orchesellidae > Orchesella > Orchesella villosa. The sequence continues at coordinate 15,802 of JAANSM010000180.1, read as the reverse complement.
TATATATCACTTCAACTTCAACTCCAGTTTCATGATCGAGCAAATTCATAAAATTGGTTTAATCGATTATTAAAACTTACTCGCGAAAAACTTTTCAGTCTCAACCATCAACATTTTCTTCTTCTTTAGTTTCCAATAATTTTATATTTTTATTTTTGTCAAGAAAATTTTTTAAGATTTTTGTAGTTCATTTTTACACTATAAAAACTATCATAATGTTTGATCCCGAACTATACGCAAAATCCAATTCAATTCAAGTTCGCGATGCTGCCATCTTCATTCCAAAGATGTTTGAGAATATCAAGTGGAGCAGAGGAGATAAAGTCTTGGAATTTGGTGGGGGCACAGGATATAACGCCTACAAATGGATTCTCCCTCAAGTTCAGAAATGGGAAGGGGATCTCGTTTCCCTCGACATATCTAATACCATGGTGGAATACGCTCGGAAAACTTGGCCACATCCCAGAATCCAACATATTTGTGCTGATATTTTGGCAGACGATGACAAGCTGGAGAAACAACTTGATGGACGACTTTTTGACAAAATATTTTCTACTTTTGTACTCCATCAAGTTCATGATATTCGGTAAAGAAGTTAATAATAAAAATGACATAAAAGTAAAGCAGTTTTCAGTTTGTTAATAATTAGTAAATTGGAAAAATTATTAATATTTATTTTTTATTATATTATTTAATAATTACATGAATTCCTTTTTGTTAAAAATATATATTTGTTTCACTATATAGGAACACCCTATGTCGACTTCAAGGACTGCTAAACCCAGGCGGTGTCTTTGGATTTATTTGCTTCACAAACAAAAACTTCTATTTTCGGGCAACCCGCATTATCGCTCAAATGGAGAAATGGAAAGAATGTTTTAAAGGGTATGAAAGCATTATTGCAAGCTGGACTACATTCGAAGGGAAAGATCATGGAGAAAATATGTTGAGGAACTTGATGCATGAGTGTGGATTCCAAGTAAAGACCCTTGAAATTTTGGATAGAAGCTGCTATTTTGATGATATTGAAGTGTTTCTGGGTAATACAAATTTTGCAATCTGCATATATGCATGTACCATATGTATCTATATCTTATCATCCCATATAATGTAAAACGAGAGTTTAAAAAATAGGTAAACTTAAAAATTTTAATATTCAATTTCAGATCTTCTACTGGCTATCAATCAATTTCTGCACAGGCTACCAGAAAAAAAGAAACAAGAGCTGAAGAACGACTATCACAAATTGCTTACAGAAATTGAAGAAACTAATACCGACTCCAAAGACTTCATGTTCAAATATGAGCTTCTGTATGCGGTCGTTGAGAAGCCACAAGTTTTTTAATGAATTTCAAGAAATGAATAATCGATATCCAGCATGAGCATGAATAATGTTTTTTTATGCCAATATTTATAAATCTTTGGGAAAAACTGAGCATTCATCAAACAAGATTATCCAAGTCGAAGCTGTAAGTGGTAAGGGGAATGCCCAATGAACCTGAATAACTCTTAAATATCTATATAAATATACCACACATTTTATAGTAATATTATATTGATGAAATTAATAATAAAAGTGACCCCGTCAACGGCGTCAAACCAACACTAACCTTGTTAATATGAATGAGTGCACAAACTAGAGTCATCTTGATAAGCTCTTATCTATCAATTATCATATAACTTTTTACATGAGGTTATAGCGCTGCGTACATTTGATGACATATGACATGATGGATAGTACGGCTAGTTGGGAAATATAGTGTATCCAAAATATATCAATAAAACGCATTAGCATAGCCATTTAAACGATAGTAAACATAGGATGACAGTTGCTGCGTTTCATGTAATATTATATGTAACGTAGTAAAGACGCGAAATGACATGTATAATTTCGGCGTAGTCCTTGAAACTTGCGTAATTTAAAACAAAATCATGAACTTGTCTTCTCATTTTCAGTAGCAGACTTTTTTTCTTTCTATTCACTGTATTTGTTTGCGTCATTTGTATTTCTGCAATTTAGAAACTGGTTTTGTCGCAGTATCCTGACATTTTATTGCTACTCTTTTCATTATGTATGCGCTTACTGATTACTGACGATGAGTATTCATGCATTAAGCTCAGTTGGAAAAAGAAAATAGTGTTAAGTATATAACAATCCGTTATATGCATCTTATACAAATTTGACGTTCAGAAGAGGATAACATCTGGCTTCATTGAATACGTCATCAATATCATCATTACCATTTATGCGTTATGATGATGATCTATAACAAGTTCATTTTATTTTGAACCTGAGTTTCTTTTAGTTTTGTTATGCGTAGGTCATGTCCCCCATGACACGACATGATGTTATGGTCATATAGTCATATTTATACGCAATATCATATTCCTTATTTGATTATGGGACAGGAGGCGAAATAATTTTGTAAAACAAAAGAGTCAAGCACAAGAAACAGGTTTTGAATGGCAAAAACAATCTTAAATTCGAATTCACCAAAAAGACTTGGTAAAATTTTTCATCTTGATGAGTTTTTAATCAGCTTTAGCATTCAATAAAACCCGTCAATAAAGTTCCCTCTAATTTGGGATCAGAGTGTTGTGGACTCCCTCAACTCAATTCGCATTCACTCTGGTAGACCGTGCAAGAAACTCTTGGCATTTGAAGTATGATGACCATAAATCTGCATTATAAACACAAGATAATAAAAACAAAGACTGTTGACCAAAATCAGAATGGTTGATTAACATAAATATAGCAACTTTTTATCCAGATGCATATACACTTACTAAATATCCTCGTAGAAAAAACTGCTATCAGACAAAAAAATTTATGGAAAAGAAAAAACCCGACGGCCATGAATAAACTTCGATGGTGTTATATAAACTGTGTTTACTATCAGAACCTAACGCACTTCAACTCCAGCGTTTCATAATAAAGCATAAAGCAACCTTGCAAATTTTCGTTTATCCAATTACTAAAAACATGCTCAATCAAACAAGCCCTCAGTCTCAACCCTAAGCAATTTGTTCTCAAACTTAGATTACAGCAGCATAAAAAAATCCATCATGTTTCATCCCGAACTATACGTTAAAACAAACTCAATGGTTGTTCGTGAGGCTGCTGCGTGTTCCTTCCAAATATATTCGAGAACATAAAGTGGAGGAAAGGGGACAAAGTCTTGGACTTTGGTGGGGGCACAGGAGAAAATGGCTACAAGTGAATTCTCCCTCAAGTTCAGAAATGGGAAGGGAAACTCGTTTCCCTCGATATATCTAAATCTAATACCATGGTGGAATACGCTCAGAAAACATGGTCACATCCCAGAATCCAATATATTTGTGCTGATATTTTAGCACAAAATGATAGACTGGAGAAACAACTTGATGGACGACTTTTTGACAAAATATTTTCTACGTTTGTACTCCATCATATTCAAGATATTCGGTACTTTTGTATAAAACGGAAAAAGTTGCTGTTTCCAAATAATAATTATTGAGTGCAAAAAATATACATGAAAAATAGTATTTGTAGCACTATAGTGTAGAATAATTTACCATTTACCTTACCATTACCTTACCATTTACCTCGCCTGGTGGAAGGTAGCCAAAGTTAGAGTCCAAGTTAAATATTTTACCGTCATTCTGGGTAATTTTTCTATATTTGAGTTTGATATTGGAAGGCAAATTGAAAAAGTCTTGACTTGATTTAAAAACTTGAAAAATCTGGAAAAAGTAAAACTGGATGAAAGCAGTATTTTTATTTTCGTTAAATTTTTTACTTTACAAAAAAGGTTGAATAAATTAGTTTGCAAAATTCAAAGTGAAAAGGATTATTGCTTCATGCAGACAGTTTCCTGTGGAACTCCATGATTGATCAAATATAGAAAACCAACGGAGCCCAATGCACCTCATATTTCATCCGCAACATGTTTCCATTCTGTAGTTGTTGGGTTCTCAAACTCTTTCAAGTTTCCAAGGTCAATGATGGGAATATCTGTTTGACTCTTGAGCTTGCTCATGTCCAACTTTTAATGATAATAAAAGGTTAAAAAACTTAAATTAGATCAAATGAAACAGATACTATAAATATACTTGAATAATAAATATGAAAAGGAATATGAAAAAAATTGTATATATATACTACGTATAATCTCTCCACTTTTCCAGAGTACAACATACAACGCATGAATTTATTTACAGACTGTAATCCAAACACGCGCACCACACAAGTTCAGATCATGGCCATGAAAAATCTGGATGGAGTGTGCAGTGCAGCTGGTAATTAATTGATCTGATGCAGCAAAATATTTTGATCGTCATCAGCGTCACCAAAATCACTCACCGATACAAATTGCAATTCGAACTGCGCTGTTGGATTAAAGTAAACATGTCGCAGATTTTCAATTTTTTCGGACAAACATTAAATTTGTTATCACATTTCTCGAAATTATAGTCCTTACATAGGAATGGTTAGGGCAAAGATGCTCTTCCAACTTCCACATGGGGAAAAAAGCATGGTAAGTCCCGTAATCAGTTGCCCGAATCTGGACTACTTTTTATTTGCTAAATTAAAAAATTACATGCGGGGGAGGAGGTATAATTCAGACGAACAGGGAAAAAAAAGTGTAATAACATGTCTTGGATACCGAGACCCAGCATTCTTCTCTACAGGCATTTTGGCACTTGAGAACAGGTGGAAAAAGTGCATAAGAGTCAAAAGAGATAATATATTGAAAATTAATTAAAAATATTAAGTCATTGTAGAATGAGAGACAACAAATTTGATGCAATCTTTATGAAAATCCCTTCGTATCAATCCAGCACAACAAGCTCGTAAAAATCCTCCGATCTACAATCTATTCAACAGGAAAATTAAATTATCAAAAGTCAGTTCATCAACTCCTAATATGTGAGTTGTGAGAAGCAATGATTTGCTATACCATGATTATGCTTTGTATGTTGGAAGGTGTTTTTTCACTTTACACTGCCATTATTGCAATTCAATGTTCATGTATCAAAACGAAAGATTATCACTGCAGGATATTCCAATGACAAGTATGAAGTATTAACCGGCATGCATTTAACGCTGCATAAATCAAATGGAAATCGACCACTTGTAGCATCCCAAATCACAAACCCTGAAACCTGCACTTTCTGGAAGAAAGTCATAAGCAAAGCAAAAGAATCATATGCATAATATGTGTTTGGGCGAAAGGCTTATTTATTAATTCTTATTGTTATGTAAATTATTTTCATGTCAGAAGTTGAAAATGACATGATCTTTTTTTATTGTGTCATCTTTTACACTATGTTTACCATTTACGACGCTGATAAGATCTTCACGTGACCTAATTTTGACCTTCACCTTTTTGTTTTGTTCTCCGATGAACTTTGAACCATCGGAGTTGGTAATTTGAATATGTTAGTTATTTTGTATAGTGATTTATGGTAATTGTTAGGAATGTAGGTCAAATCCGGGTATAAAAGGCATGGAGATTTTGTAAAAGGTAGTCATTCTTCGTTTCGTTCTTCTATAGTGTGAAGAGCGAGGAAATTTGAGTCAGGCTACTGGTCGTAACGCTGAAAGTAAGCAATAAACGCAATTAGTCAATTTTATATTCCCGTGTTGGGAACTTTGTTTGTTTCATTGGGAACATTCCCACAGCTCTAATTAATATATTAGCGTATTTAACCGTCCTTGTATGTATTGGTGACAATATGACACAACTAGAATAAGGCAAAAAGGTGCCAATGGAAAGAAGAGATACTATGTAGTTGTGCACGTTGAAGTAGAAAATAATTTTTACTTCAGTCTCTGACCGTAGCAAAACTCCAGAAATTACTACGGTTCTAAAGTTACACATTGTTGTGTTTCGTTGATTAAATATCCAATCAGAGTCAAAAGACTTAAAAGTTGAGTCAAGCGTCATATATGTAAAACTTAACTCATAATCATTAGTGCATGCGAATACTTCATTATCTTGAACATCATATTGAACATTTTTTGAACTTTTGCTACGGTCAGAGACTGAAGTACAAATTATTTTCTACTTTTGCCTGCACTACTACATAATAATATCTCTTCTTTACTTTGGCACGTTTTTGCCTTATTCTAGTTTTAATCTTTTTAATCTAGATTATGAAACCGAAAAAGTCTTTTCCATGCATAAGTGCACATTAAACGATTCCCATTCAATACAAATATTGTAATAGGAGGGCTCAAACGCGAGTTATTGAAGCAAAATCGCATTTCATCTATCCAAATACACGAAAAATTAAATTCAACGCAATACGTGTAATTTGCACAGTCGTTTAAATCACAGCTGCTAATGCAAATCCATTTACATGCGTTGTAAATGCCAGGCTTTAAAAACGATAATGTCTTTTCATGAGGTATGTGCTAAAAAATGACGAAGGGGGGCAATGGCAAGTAATTTCTTAAACTGTAATATGATTTTCATGATACTCGACCAAAAATTATCGATTATATAATAAACAAATTACTCAGTCGCAAACTACATGGTGTTAAGCCAGCTGAACCCGTATGGGTCCACTTGGAGACGATATTTTAGTGAACCGAACATAATCTGTAATGATTTTCATCATGTTAGAAATTTCATAGTATCAAGCGTGTAAATGGGCAAATATTGGCGAAAAATCAAGCCAATTGACTCAATCGTTTTCGTTTGGGCTCAATCTTTTAGAAGGGCTTGATTTTAGAAATCGAGTAAATACAGTCAGTGAACGACTACCTGCCTTTGGAATCCAGGGATTTCCAAATTGCCTATAGGAGTTGATATGGGAGTTGGCGATTTTGCTTCGCAAAATCGCGTCTCTTCTTTCCAAAAATGGTAATAAACTTAGTTGTATTCATTCTCAAATTCATTATCTTTAAACCTAACGACAAGTGGGATGTGTAACATGTTTGAGAACAGCACGACTTGCGAAGCTTACTATACTGACTAATAATACTCATTGTTGCAAGCTAAACCACAACAGAATTCAACGTTCCGACTTATACGTTCTTATTACGGTTTATGCAAACGAGTATGCAAACGGTTTTCATCATTCAACGAACAAGAAAGGATACCCTCCAACCTACTTATATCTCTACAAAGTACAAAATATAAATTCGGAAATACCAAGAGACCTTAAGGACTCCACAGATGAAGAACCTGAGGATGCGCCACCAGCTAAAGGATATCGATTTGATTGGGAACTTGTTAAAACGTTAAAATGTTGAAAATCCGAAAAACTACTATCTCATATTCTATATGTATATAAACACAATATTTGCGCTATATATTCACCAGTGAAGAGTTTTGTTATAACTATACAATAAAAAATTGAAAAAATACCCTTATTTTGACCACAGCATATTTGCATCATGTTGTGACATATTTCAGTTAAACTACAAATTAATTCTTCCAAAAAGTGTAGGTTTCAGAGTTTGACTTTTGGGCCACTATTTGTGGGCGATTTCTTTTAATTTATGGGCAATTATTTTCTCCAACTGGGTTATCTCAGTTATCTGTTATCTATCTAATCTGTACTACACTCCATCACGTCCTCATGTGTCGTGCAAATTTGATATTATTCTATACTTGCTGCAGCTGCACGAAAGTGGAAACGTTTTAAAAGTTTATAATTTGTATAGTGCACCCAAGTTAGTACAAGTTCAAAGTAATTGCAACATTGTTAAAAACCTCGTATCATTTGATGTGTTTAAAAAATTACTATTAATTTTTGACCCTTCAGTGTACAAATCCAAGTGAATGAAATTTTTATAAGTGAGTTCTGTGTTACACTTAATGATTTAATGACATTGCAATATTCAACATTTTCTCCTTTCGCAAGATACAATCGTGTAATATATTATACCAATAGCTTAAATAAGATATCACAATGGCATCATTTTCCCAAGAAGAATACTTTCACAAAGTCGACAACATGATCTTGATCTCGTTTCAAATACTCCGAAACCTGTTTCAAAAACGCTGGAAAAAAGAAACGGGAAAAGATTGGGAGAATACAATGGAGCAAGGGAAAGCGTTCTGTGAAAATGAAGGCAAACACATTCTCAAAATGACCAACGACAAGTTTTTAAAAGAAAAACTTCTAAACGGATGCTTAGAAAATTGGGATATGACCACATTATCCTTGGTTCTCAGAAATTTTGGAGATCAGACTACTTATAAAGTACAGAATGACGCAGTTGGAGAGCTGAAAGATATGAGAAACCAACTGTCCCATCCTGGTAGCAAGAAGTTCAGTAAGGCAGAATATAACGAGAAAGTTATGAAGTTTAGAACATATTTGCGAGCGATTGAAGTGAAGGATGTAGAAATAGACAAGATAATTGAAAAAGCTGGGAATACATCATCATCAGCCGCTTTAGAAGCTACCAAAAAGCTTTATGAACAAGAAGGAGAATACATTAAAAAAGAAAATTTCGTCAAAGCCCTTGAATACTATAATGAATCAACAACAATGCACAGTTTACTTCCAGAGCATCAAGGAGTCGCTTATGAAAAGCAAGCAGAATGCCACCTGAAACTGGCAGAGCAAAAGAAACATAACAATAACAAAGACGAAGCTGACAAATTTGTTGCTCAAGCCTTGTTGAACGCAACAACTGCCTTGGAACTCAATGATAACTCGTGGAATGCGCACTATCTTATCGCAAAGTGTTATCGATTACAAAAAAGTCTTAACCAAGCTATTCAGCATTTCCACAAGGCACTAGCAATTTCCCCCATTCAAAAGCATGTTAAAACAGATCTGCACTCCTGCAAAGCGCTTCTCAGTTTGTACAAAAGGGAAGACCATGTTGACTCGCGCTACCTGCCCATCAATTTGACGGAACGAATCGCCCATTTAGAGGCGGAAACAGGATTCAAGCCAACGCAGCAATTGTTTCTTTATATGGGAACACAATTAAACCAGCTCATTAAAGGTCAAGACGACGTTTTTCGTGGTCACCAGTATTGCATGGGTTGGAATGTGCAACAGAGTAATAAAAAGGCTTTCAGATACTATGAAAAAGCTGCAAATGTTGGAAATCCTGAAGGCATATACAATTTAGCACTGTGTTATTCAAAAGCAATAGGCGTCTCACAAGACCTTTCCAAAGTGTATCAGCTTAACCTTCGAGCTGCAAATATGTCTCCCTACATATCAGATAAGATGCCTGGAATTAAGATGCCTGGAGTTGCAGATGCACAACACTATTTGGGTATCATGTATCACGACGGAATTCATGTGGAGCAAGATTATTGTGAAGCGGTAAAGTGGTACACAAAGGCTGCTGAAAATGGATGTGGAAATGCTGCCAACAATTTGGCAAATTTATATAAAAATGGAACAGGTGTTTTAAAAGACGAGAAAAAAGCGGAAATGTACTGGAACCAAGCAGTCATTTTGAAGAACCCAAATGCCGCGTCATCTTTGGTTGTCTATTATGCCCAACAAATGGAACCGGATAAGGCAAGGGCAATGTTCCGCGCTGGGAAACACCTCGGACATACTGGATTGAGTGGATTGACTGAGCAGGAATTCGATGATTGGCTCGAGTCAACAATACCCAGAGATTTTGGCCGTAGGAAATATGAAGATGATGTGATTGCATATGAAAAAGAAAAGAACTTGGACACCAAAGGGTTGACATTTTTGGAACGCCTTGAACGTTACATATTAACAAAAAACAAAAAATTTGAAGAATTAAGAAACAGGTTTAAAGAAATTGAATCCAGTGAAGGATGCGGCGGTCGTATGACGGGCAACCAAGGATGGGATAAATCACGTATAGACCAAATGAGAAGACTTGCTGATCAAGGAAGCTCAGCTGCAAAGCTGGTGCTACAGGAAATGTTCATCAGTTTAGAACTTCGGGAGCTCCTTGCTCGAAAACTAGTATTCGACGAAAGGGATAAAAATATTATTCTCAATTTGTTCTACGAATATGTAACGCTCAATTTAAGGACTGGGTTGGGCTTGGTAATCCCTGCAGATGGGAAACTAATGTTGAATAGAATTATTGTACAGTTGTTCGACAGCAAATGTGATGGAAAACGAAGTGACGAAGACATGTATATCCGGCTCTGTTACGTCTTCCTCAATAAAATATCATCAATGAAACATGAAGATTCATACATGGAGGAACTCTTCCAACAAGGCATTAGAATGTACCCTGAAAATATAAACTACTACCTTATCCTTTCAAGCTTGTCTGCAAACAGAGGAGCCTGGAAAACTGCCCTTAAGTGGGCTGAAAAAGGGTTGTCGAGGTTTCCAGATCAGGTAGATCTTCTATATGCAAAAGCGGTTCATATACGTCAACTACCGGAAGAAGATGGAACTGTGAGTGAGTCCTGTCTAGATACTCGGCAGTCCGAGTCCAGTAGCTACAAATTGTTAGATGAGGACAAGCGAATGAATGAAGAGAAAAAGAAAGCGATTCCTGCCTACAAGGAATTCGTGAGTAAAGCTCCGAACGACCATAGGAAACTGCCGGAAGCCTATTATTCCCTTGCTCATTTCTATATTCATGACGTAATTTCACAAGAAAAAACTGTACCTGAAAAACTGACGGAATTGCCTTCTTATAAGAAGTTGGAACATTATTATAAAATGGGTAAGGAGGCGGAAGGAAACATGCTTCCATGTTATCTACCATATGGAGAGTCTGACGCCAAGAAGTTGGTGGAACTTGTTCTGGATTTAGAAAAAGAGAATTATAGTAACTCATCGCTGTCAACGTCAAACAATTCCCAAGGTCCTTCAAGTTCAAGCATAACGTTGAGCTCTGATGCTTCCAATCCTTGCCCAGTTTCGAATCAAACCTGCGATTTAGCACTCAAATCTCAGCCAGAACCCAAAGAAAGCATTTTAAAACGAAAACAATATTTAACAAGTCCAATTTGGAAGGATTTAGTTCTACGACATCGGGAAGCTCTATCCGCCATTCAGGAATGTCGGAAGAAATACCCCAATTCAGGTAATATTGGATGCACTCAAGCTCCTACATTAACTCAGACAGCACCAAAAAGAATGTCTCTTATGAAGCCTATCACCTTAAAAGACATGAATCCTACAACAGACAACATTTATAAGGACCGCATTCTTGACCTTACAATTATTGAAGACCCTTGCTTTGGCTTCCCTTCGGTTCACCTTGTTGCTGAGGATAATAATGGGGATGTGACTCGACTTTACATTTACAACGTTGAGCAGAACAGGGAGACGGCTAAGCAGTTGGGGCATGGTGCGACAATAGCGATTCTAAACCCGTACATGAGAATCGGAAGTCAAGACATTACTAATGGAATCAGGAATGATGAACCCACCTGCCTCATTTATTTGGAGGGATTGGAGAAAATATGTAGGTTTTGTGGGGTGGAAAACGCCCAACATAAATGCTCAAAGTGCAAGAAAGCCTCGTATTGCTCGAGGGAGTGTCAGATACATGACTTCAAAATTATGAAACATAATCTTATCTGTTGGGAATAAATTGTGATTTAAATGTAATTGTATGCCATATATAAATAGTTACGAATTAATGTAAAAAATGCTACAAAGCAAATCAAACTGATTTGAATGTGATATTGGATTAAATGGATTGTCTACAAATATGATCATACCATCATACTGAAGTTTTCAAAACGTGATTTCTTGTCATAATCGATACTTTATTATTATTAAACGTAAGATGCTTTCTAAGAGGGTCAACAATCTAGACTACTATGCTTCATGTTTAATGCTATAAAAATATATGCGAAAGTAAATTCAGTGAATTGAATATAAATCATAACGAAAAATTACTTTTTTCTAGCAACATCATTGACATTGTGAGCTAAAATGACAAAAATGACATGAATGAGCTAAAAAAGACTTGTTAACATCACATCACAAGTATTAAACTTATCATTGAAAGTCATTACGAGTTTATAACTTGCTTTGCAGGTCCATTGAATTGTTATCCAACGTTAGTTGACTTTCTACTGAAGTGAAGCGAACAGCGCAGTACTAAAAAATGTTCTACCCAGAAACATACGCAAAAACAAATGATTTGGTTGCTCAAGACGCTGCCGAGCTTATACCACGAATGATAAAGGAAATGAAGTGGACTCAAGGGGATAAAGTCAACCAGATGTTGGAGTACGCAAAGAAAACATAATATCCTCATCCTAGAATTAAATTCATTTTTGCAGATATTTTAGCTGGTGATGATCAAATTAATAATGAGATTCTCTTCAACTTCAACAACATCATTTCAAATTATGTGTTTCATCAAATTCGAGAGATTAGGTAAAAAAAATCCTCAAATGTCAAATGATTTTGATTATTTTTTGGAAATAATGCCTGAGGCTTCATTTTCACACAGAAAATTTTGCTTCGACTTTATGGTATACTTTTATCAGGAGGATCCATGGGCTTCATTTTCCTCACCAACAAAAATTGGTATTTCCAAGCTCTTCAGAGACTTGGTCAAATGGACAAGTGGAAACCCTATTTTGAAGGATATAAGCATATTGTAGCAGACCGGACGGTGTACAATGGGAAAATAAATGGAGAAAAAAAATTCAAGGATTAATGGAAGACTGCGGATTTACAGTAAAAATACTGGAAATTGTGGAGCGCACCTTTTTCTATGAAGATATTGAAATTAGGTAAAAAGAAAGGTTTTTTGTGTTATTTTAGCATCTTAATAAGTTAATTTCAGCAGTATTCTACTTGTAATTTTAATTCAGAATTTTAATTCAGAAAAAACAGGTGAAAAAAGCGTAATAGCGTGGCTTGGACTCCGAGACCCAGCATTCTTCTCGACAGGCATTTTGGAACTTGAAAACAGGTGGAACAAGTGCGTAAGAGTCAAGGAAGATAATATAGTGAAAATTAATTTAAAATGTTAAGTCGTTGTAGAATGAGAGACAAACAAAGTTGATGCAAATACATATGAAAACCCCTTCGTATATACTTAGATACATAATTGGGCTAATAAAGTAATACGATTTAGTTAGGCAGCGATAATTTGATTTTGCTGAAGATCATGTTGTAGATAGATCGGAATGAAATTTACTTACAGATTCGTAGCTATTGATGTATTTGATTTAGATGTCCTTTACGCCGTTGGACACATCAACGCAGCCAGAAAGGATAAGTGTTAGCAGAAGTGGAACAATGGTGATTCGTCGACCTCCGACATGGCGACACACGCCTGCAGCTCTAATCTGTAGCGGTCCAGAAGATGGCCCAGAGATTGATAGACCAGAAGATGGGCAAATACTTGTTGACTCAGACGACAACTTAAGGGATACACCAGATCCAGGAAAAATGAGTGAACAGTCTGGTATCTCGATCGTGGACTTTAAGAACATTTCACCCAAAATACGAGTTGGCTTCCCTGTAGAAATTCAGTTAGAGCTGCAAACAAAGCTCCGATCTTCATCCACATTAGAAAAGGATCATCAAGAGGTTGATGTAGATGAAGTAGTCAATTTTGAGCATAGTAAAGAGACTGATAAATCAAGAGGTGGTAGGGCTATCGAGTCCTCAGTACCTGCTATACCTCTTGGTGGACTGTCTTCAGCAAATAGTAGGGATTCGAGCTTTGACTTAAGAGAGCGAAGAAAGTCATTTCTGTCGGAAAACTTTGATACAAGCTCCAAAGATACGTCATCAATATCATCATTACCATTTATGTGTTATGATGATGATCTATAACAAGTTGATTTTAAATTGAACATGAGTTCCTTTTAGTTCTGTTACGCGTAGGTCATGTCCCCCATGACACATTATGTCATGGTCATATCATTACGCAGTATCATTATTTATCTATAGCTGATTATTAATGTTGTTTTGTTTTACAAGCCTACAATCCTTGATTATGGAACTAGAGGCGAAATAATTTTGTATAACAAAAGAGACAAGAACAAGAAACAGGTTTTGAAGGGCAAAAACAATCTACATTCGAATTCACCAAAACACTTGGCAAAATTTTTCATCTTGATGAATTTTTATTCAACTTTTGCATTCAATATCAATAAATCATAAATCTCGTCAGTGAAGTTCCCTCTAATTTGGGATCCGAGTGTAGTGGGCTCCCTCAACTCCTTTCGCATCTGTTAGTCCAATGCAAGAAAATCTGGACGTGTGAAGTATGATGACTGACGAGTGACCATAAATATGCATCATAAAAACAAAACTATAGTAAAGAATGCTGACCAAAATCAAAATTGTTGATTAACATAATATGTAACAACTTTTTATCCAGATGCAGGTAGAACTTGCCCATATCCTCGTTAAAAACTGTTATCAAACAAATTATTCTAAGGAAAAAACCAGGCGGCCATTAATAAACCTCGTTGGTGTTATATAAACTGTGTTCACCATCAGAACCTACCACTTCAACTCCAGCGTTTTAATAATCGAGCAACCTTAAAAATTTTCATACTGAAAACTTGCTCAATCAAACAACCCCTCAGTCTCAACTCTGAGCAATTTGTTCTCAAACTCGGATCACAGCAGGATCCAAAATTTCATCATGTATAATCCCGAACTATACGCAAAGACAAACTCAATGGTTGTTCGCGAGGCTGCTGTGTTCCTTCCAAAGATATTTGAGAACATAAAGTGGAGGAAAGGAGACAAAGTCTTTGACATTGGTGGGGGCACAGGAGAAAATGGCTACAAGTGGATTCTCCCTCAAGTTCAAAAATGGGAAGACAATATACAACGCATAAATTTATATATACAGAACTGTAATCCAAACACGCGCACAACACAAGCTCAGATCATGGCCATGAAAAATCTGCATCTCGATGGAGTGTGGAGCTGTTAATCAACTGATCTGATGCAGCAAAATATTTTGGTCATCATCAGCATCATCATCTTGACTTATCATTGGTAACGTCGACCTTGAATGTCAAGCGAAATAGGGACAGCATCCAGGTAATTTTACATTTGAGGTAGCGTAGCTGCTTACAAAGGGAGGCGTGGCTTCAAGTCACCGCTCACCGCTACGTAAAATTACCATGCATGGCTCCCAAAAGGTTCATCAATTCAACTTGAAGTATTTTGCTAATAAAACACATGTGCATCATTATTAAACCACAGCCTAAAAATAAAATATAAAGTTAAAAAAATGAGAGGTGACAGGGATAGGGCACAGAATACTTACAATGTAGAAGATGCTACTGCATTAGAAATTTTGAATTTTTGCTCAATTTATGTTATGAAACATGATGACAAGATGTTTCCTGAACTACCATTTCTACCACAATTTCTTGCATTTTTACTATGAAAATCCCCCAGCAGCGTTATTCAATAGAAAGCAATTCGGAGAGGATAGTTCGAGACGAGAATTATTTTAATGTCAAATGCATTACAAAACACTCCGATGTAAAATGTACCCCTAACAGACTTTATATTTAACCCAACCTTCCAAGTATTTAAAAAGGTTTATCCCGTTAGGCAGTGGTAGTTCGCAACAATCCCCCAGCATTTCGAGGTTTAACCAGTGATTATTCCCTACATTCTGTAGTCAAGAAACATGTTGTCACAGCATATCATAAGAGAACAAAATGACTGTTTATATGCAATAGCACCTTCTACATTGTATGTATTCTTTGGCGTAAGATGTCTTTACCGGAAAGTTAACAGATCCAAACCCATTGATAAACCACAAATAAGATTAGCTATATTTATGTAGCATAAAACATGTAAAAGCAACAGTGGAATATAGCAATGCAAACCCGTGGAAGCCTATATTATGCGAATAAGCGTCGTTGTTGTATTTTATCAC